>CAKAJE020000373.1:0-106988 GCA_916610135.2 Macropis europaea
AAGGTTAATATAAGAATTCTGGGTAATTCTATCACGTTTGTTCAATTTACGTCGCTCCTATTGCAGATAGCGTATTGGGCTAAGCGGCATCTCAAAACGCATGAATTCAGCGTAATTCTATCACATTTGTTCAACATACGTCGCTCCTATTTCAGATAGTGTACTGGGCTAGGCGGCATCTTAAAGCACGTGGAAGGGCGAGGAAAATGCACTACTAAACTTCTATGATAGGGCAATCAGAGTCCCGTTTAGATCATTTTATATTTTGTTTAATATAAGATTTCAGGGAAACTCTATCACATTTGTTCAATTGACGTCGCTCCTATGTCAGATAACGTGTTGGGCTAAGCGGCATCTCAAAGCGCATGAAATGGCGAGTAAAATGCAATACTAAACTTCTAGGATAAGGCAAACAGAGACCCGATTAGATCATTTTATATTTTGATTCATATAAGAATTCAGCGAAATTCTATCACATTTGTTCAACTTACGTCGCTCCTATTTCAGATAGCGTATTGGGCTAAGCGGCATCTCAAAGCGCATGAAATGACGAGTGAAATGCACTATTAATCTTCAAGGGTAGGGCGAACAGAGACCCGATTAGAAAATTTTCCATTAAGGTTAATATAAGAATTCAGCGAAATTCTCTCACATTTGTTCAATGTACGTCGCTCCTATTTCAGATAGCTTATTGGGCAAAGCGGCATCTCAAAGCGCAAGAAATGGCGAGTAAAATGTACTATTAAACTTCTAGGGTAGGGCAAACAGAGACCCGATTGGATCATTTTATGTTATGGTTAATTTAAGAATTCAGCGAAATTCTATCACATTTGTTCAATTTACGTCGCTCCAATTTCAGATAGCGTACTGGGCTAGGCGGCATCTTAAAGCGCGTGGAATGGCGAGCTAAAGGCACTATTAAACTTCTATGATAGGGCAATCAGAGACCCGACTAGATCATTTTATATTTTGGTTAATATAAGAATTCAGCGAAATTCTATCACATTTGTTCAATTTACGTCGCTCCTATTTCAGATAGCTTATTGGGCTAAGCGGCATCTCAAAGCGCATGAAATGACGAGTGCAATGCACTATTAAACTTCTAGGGTAGGGCAAACAGAGACCCGATTAGATCATTTTATATTATGGTTAATTTAAGAATTCAGCCAAATTCTATCACATTTGTTCAATTTACGTCGCTCCTATTGCAGATATCGTATTGGGCTAAGCGGCATCTCAAAGCGCATGAAATGGCGAGTAAAATGCACTGCTAAACTTCTAGGGTAGGGCGAACAAAGCCCCGATTAGATCATTTTACATTAAGGTTAATATAAGAATTCAGGGAAATTCTATTACATTTGTTCAATTTACGTCGCTCCTATTTCAGATAGAGGATTGGGCTAAGCGGCATCTCAATGCGCATGAAATTGCGAGTGAAATGCACTATTAAACTTCTAGGGTAGGGCGAACAGAGACCCGATTAGATCATTTTACATTAAGGTTAATATAAGTATTCAGGGAAATTCTATCACATTTGTTCAATTTACGTCGCTCCTATTTCAGATAGCGTATTGGGCTAAGCGGCATCTCAAAGAGCATGAAATGGCGAGTAAAATGCACTGTTAAACTTCTAGGGTAGCGCAAACAGAGACCCGATTAGATCATTTCATATTATGGTTTATTTAAGAATTCAGAAAAATTCTATCACATTTGTTCAATTTACGTCGCTCCTATTTCAGATAGCTTATTGGGCTAAGCGGCATCTCAAAGCGCATGAAATGACGAGTGAAATGCACTAGTAATCTTCTAGGGTAGGGCGAACAGAGATCCGATTAGATCATTTTATATTACGGTTAATATAAGAGTTCAGCGTAATTCTATCGCATTTGTTCAACATACGTCGCTCCTATTTCAGATAGCGTACTGGGCTAGGCGGCATCTTAAAGCGCGTGGAATGGCGAGTAAAATGCACTACTAAACTTCTATGATAGGGCAATCAGAGTCCAGTTTAGATCATTTTATATTTTGTTTAATATAAGATTTCAGGGAAATTCTATCACATTTGTTCAATTTACGTCGCTCCTATTTCAGATAGCGTATTGGGCTAAGCGGCATCTCAAATCGCATGAAATGGCGAGTAAAATGCACTATTAATCTTCTAGGGTAAGGCAAACAGAGACCCGATTAGATCATTTTATATTATGGTTAATTTAGGAATTCAGTCAAATTCTATCACATTTGTTCAATTTACGTCGCTACTATTTCAGAAAGCGTATTGGCCTAAGCGGCATCTCAAAGCGCATGAAATGGCGAGTAAAATGCACTGTTAAACTTCTAGGGTAGGGCAAACAGAGACCCGATTAGATCATTTTATATTATGGTTAATTTAACAATTCAGCCAAATTCTATCACATTTGTTCAATTTACGTCGCTACTATTTCAGATAACGTATAGGGCTAAGCGCCATCTCAAAGCGCATGAAATGGCGAGTAAAATGCACTATTAAACTTCTAGGGTAGGGCAAACAGAGACCCGATTAGATCATTTTATATTATGGTTAATTTAAGAATTCAGCAAAATTCTATCACATTTGTTCAATTTACATCGCTCCTATTTCAGATATCGTATTGGGCTAAGCGGCAACTCAAAGCGCATGAAATGTCGAGTGAAATGCAGTATTAAACTTCTAGGATAGGGCGAACAGAGAACCGATTAGATCATTTTACATTAAGGTTAATATAAGAATTCTGGGTAATTCTATCACGTTTGTTCAATGTACGACGCTCCTATTTCAGATAGCGTATTGCACTAAGCGGCATATCAAAGCGCATGAAATGGCGAGTAAAATGCACTGTTAAACTTCTAGGGTAGGGCAAACAGAGACCCGATTAGATCATTTCATATTATGGTTTATTTAAGAATTCAGCGAAACTCTATCATATTTGTTCAATTTACGTCGCTGATATTTCAGATAGCGTATTGGGCTAAGCGGCATCTCAAAGCGCAAAAAATTGCGAGTAAAATGCACTATTAAACTTCTAGGGTAGGGCGAACAGAGACCCGATAAGATGATTTTATATTATGGTTAATTTAAGAATTCAGCGAAACTCTATCATATTTGTTCAATTTACGTCGCTCCTATTTCAGATAGCGTATTGGGCTAAGCGGCATCTCAATGCGCATGAAATGGCGAGTAAAATGCACTATTAAACTTCTAGGATAAGGCAAACAGGGACCCGATTAGATCATTTTATATTACGGTTAATGTAAGAATTCAGCGTAATTCTATCACATTTGTTCAACTTACGTCGCTCCTATTTCAGATAGCGTACTGGGCTACGCGGCATCTTAAAGCGCGTGGAATGGCGAGTAAAATGCACTACTAAACTTCTATGATAGGGCAATCAGAGTCCAGTTTAGATCATTTTATATTTTGTTTAATATAAGATTTCAGGGAAATTCTATCACATTTGTTCAATTTACGTCGCTCCTATTTCAGATAGCGTATTGGGCTAAGCGGCATCTCAAATCGCATGAAATGGCGAGTAAAATGCACTATTAAACTTCTAGGGTAAGGCAAACAGAGACCCGATTAGATCATTTTATATTATGGTTAATTTAAGAATTCAGTCAAATTCTATCACATTTGTTCAATTTACGTCGCTACTATTTCAGAAAGCGTATTGGCCTAAGCGCCATCTCAAAGCGCATGAAATGGCGAGTAAAATGCACTATTAAACTTCTAGGGTAGGGCAAACAGAGACCCGATTTGATCATTTTATATTATGATTAATTTAAGAATTCAGCCAAATTCTATCACATTTGTTCAATTTACGTCGCTCCTATTTCAGATAGCGTACTGGGCTAGGCGGAATCTTAAAGCGCGTGGATTGGCGAGTAAAATGCACTATTAAACTTCTATGATAGGGCAATCAGAGACCCGATTAGATCATTTTATATTTTGGTTATTATAAGAATTCAGCGAAATTCTATCACAATAGTTCTATTTACGTCGCTCCTATTTCAGATAGCGTATTGGGCTAAGCGGCATCTCAAAGCGCATGAAATGGCGAGTGAAATGCACTATTACACTTCTAGGGTAGGGCGAACAGAGACCCGATTAGATCATTTTACATTAAGGTTAATATAAGTATTCAGGGAAATTCTATCACATTTGTTCAATTTACGTCGCTCCTATTTCAGATAGCGTATTGGGATAAGCGGCATCTCAAAGCGCATGAAATGGCGAGTGGAATGCACTATTAAACTTCTAGGGTAGGGCGAACAGAGACCCGATTAGATCATTTTACATTAAGGTTAATATAAGAATTCTGGGTAATTCTATCACGTTTGTTCAATTTACGTCGCTCCTATTTCAGATAGCGTATTGGGCTAAGCGGCATCTCAAAACGCATGAAACGACGAGTGAAATGCACTAGTAATCTTCTAGGATAGGGCGAACAGAAACCCGATTAGATCATTTTATATTACGGTTAATATAAGAATTCAGCGTAATTCTATCACATTTGTTCAACATACGTCGCTCCTATTTCAGATAGTGTACTGGGCTATGCGGCATCTTAAAGCACGTGGAAGGGCGAGGAAAATGCACTACTAAACTTCTATGATAGGGCAATCAGAGTCCCGTTTAGATCATTTTATATTTTGTTTAATATAAGATTTCAGGGAAATTCTATCACATTTGTTCAATTTACGTCGCTCCTATGTCAGATAACGTGTTGGGCTAAGCGGCATCTCAAAGCGCATGAAATGGCGAGTAAAATGCAATACTAAACTTCTAGGATAAGGCAAACAGAGACCCGATTAGATCATTTTATATTTTGGTTCATATAAGAATTCAGCGAAATTCTATCACATTTGTTCAACTTACGTCGCTCCTATTTCAGATAGCGTATTGGGATAAGCGGCATCTCAAAGCGCATGAAATGGCGAGTAAAATGCACAATTAAACTACTAGGGTAGGGCAAACAGAGACCCGATTAGATCATTTTATATTGTGGTTAATTTAAGCATTCAGCAAAATTCTATCACATTTGTTCAATTTACGTCGCTCCTATTTCAGATAGCGTATTGGGCTAAGCGGCATCTCAAAGCGCATGAAATGGCGAGTAAAATGCACTATCAAACTTCTAGGATAAGGCAAACAGAGACCCGATTAGATCATTTTATATTACGGTTAATATAAGATTTCAGCGTAATTCTACCACATTTGTTCAACTTACGTCGCTCCTATTTCAGGTAGCGTACTGGGCTTGGCAGCATCTTAAAGGGCGCGGAATGGCGAGTAAAATGCACTATTAAACTTCTATGCTAGGGCAATCAGAGACCCGATTAGATCATTTTATATTTTGGTTAATATAAGAATTCAGTGAGATTCTATCACATTTGTTCAATTTACGTCGCTCCAATTTCAGATAGCGTATTGGGCAAAGCGGCATCTCAAAGCGTATGAAATGGCGAATAAAATGCACTATTAAAGTTCTAGGCTAGGGCGAACAGAGATCAGGTTAGATCATTTTACATTATGGTTAATAAAAGAATTCAGCGAAATTCTATCACATTTGTTCAACTTATATCGCTCCTATTTCAGATAGCGTATTAGGCTTAGCGGCATCTCAAAGCGCATGAAATGACGAGTAAAATGCACTATTAAAGTTCTAGGGTTGGGCAAACAGAGACCCGATTAGATCATTTTATATTATGGTTAATTTAAGAATTGAGCGAAATTCTATCACATTCGTTCAATTTAGGTCGCTCCTATTTCAGATAGCGTACTGGGCTACGCGGCATCTTAAAGCGCGTGGAATGGCGAGTAAAATGCACTACTAAACTTCTATGATAGGGCAATCAGAGTCCAGTTTAGATCATTTTATATTTTGTTTAATATAAGATTTCAGGGAAATTCTATCACATTTGTTCAATTTACGTCGCTCCTATTTCAGATAGCGTATTGGGCTAAGCGGCATCTCAAATCGCATGAAATGGCGAGTAAAACGCACTATTAAACTTCTAGGGTAAGGCAAACAGAGACCCGATTAGATCATTTTATATTATGGTTAATTTAAGAATTCAGTCAAATTCTATCACATTTGTTCAATTTACGTCGCTACTATTTCAGAAAGCGTATTGGCCTAAGCGCCATCTCAAAGCGCATGAAATGGCGAGTAAAATGCACTATTAAACTTCTAGGGTAGGGCAAACAGAGACCCGATTTGATCATTTTATATTATGATTAATTTAAGAATTCAGCCAAATTCTATCACATTTGTTCAATTTACGTCGCTCCTATTTCAGATAGCGTACTGGGCTAGGCGGAATCTTAAAGCGCGTGGATTGGCGAGTAAAATGCACTATTAAACTTCTATGATAGGGCAATCAGAGACCCGATTAGATCATTTTATATTTTGGTTATTATAAGAATTCAGCGAAATTCTATCACAATAGTTCTATTTACGTCGCTCCTATTTCAGATAGCGTATTGGGCTAAGCGGCATCTCAAAGCGCATGAAATGGCGAGTGAAATGCACTATTACACTTCTAGGGTAGGGCGAACAGAGACCCGATTAGATCATTTTACATTAAGGTTAATATAAGTATTCAGGGAAATTCTATCACATTTGTTCAATTTACGTCGCTCCTATTTCAGATAGCGTATTGGGATAAGCGGCATCTCAAAGCGCATGAAATGGCGAGTGGAATGCACTATTAAACTTCTAGGGTAGGGCGAACAGAGACCCGATTAGATCATTTTACATTAAGGTTAATATAAGAATTCTGGGTAATTCTATCACGTTTGTTCAATTTACGTCGCTCCTATTGCAGATAGCGTATTGGGCTAAGCGGCATCTCAAAACGCATGAAACGACGAGTGAAATGCACTAGTAATCTTCTAGGATAGGGCGAACAGAAACCCGATTAGATCATTTTATATTACGGTTAATATAAGAATTCAGCGTAATTCTATCACATTTGTTCAACATACGTCGCTCCTATTTCAGATAGTGTACTGGGCTAGGCGGCATCTTAAAGCACGTGGAAGGGCGAGGAAAATGCACTACTAAACTTCTATGATAGGGCAATCAGAGTCCCGTTTAGATCATTTTATATTTTGTTTAATATAAGCTTTCAGGGAAATTCTATCACATTTGTTCAATTTACGTCGCTCCTATGTCAGATAACGTGTTGGGCTAAGCGGCATCTCAAAGCGCATGAAATGGCGAGTAAAATGCAATACTAAACTTCTAGGATAAGGCAAACAGAGACCCGATTAGATCATTTTATATTTTGGTTCATATAAGAATTCAGCGAAATTCTATCACATTTGTTCAACTTACGTCGCTCCTATTTCAGATAGCGTATTGGGATAAGCGGCATCTCAAAGCGCATGAAATGGCGAGTAAAATGCACAATTAAACTACTAGGGTAGGGCAAACAGAGACCCGATTAGATCATTTTATATTGTGGTTAATTTAAGCATTCAGCAAAATTCTATCACATTTGTTCAATTTACGTCGCTCCTATTTCAGATAGCGTATTGGGCTAAGCGGCATCTCAAAGCGCATGAAATGGCGAGTAAAATGCACTATCAAACTTCTAGGATAAGGCAAACAGAGACCCGATTAGATCATTTTATATTACGGTTAATATAAGATTTCAGCGTAATTCTACCACATTTGTTCAACTTACGTCGTTCCTATTTCAGGTAGCGTACTGGGCTTGGCAGCATCTTAAAGGGCGCGGAATGGCGAGTAAAATGCACTATTAAACTTCTATGCTAGGGCAATCAGAGACCCGATTAGATCATTTTATATTTTGGTTAATATAAGAATTCAGTGAGATTCTATCACATTTGTTCAATTTACGTCGCTCCAATTTCAGATAGCGTATTGGGCAAAGCGGCATCTCAAAGCGTATGAAATGGCGAATAAAATGCACTATTAAAGTTCTAGGCTAGGGCGAACAGAGATCAGGTTAGATCATTTTACATTATGGTTAATAAAAGAATTCAGCGAAATTCTATCACATTTGTTCAACTTATATCGCTCCTATTTCAGATAGCGTATTAGGCTTAGCGGCATCTCAAAGCGCATGAAATGACGAGTAAAATGCACTATTAAAGTTCTAGGGTTGGGCAAACAGAGACCCGATTAGATCATTTTATATTATGGTTAATTTAAGAATTGAGCGAAATTCTATCACATTCGTTCAATTTAGGTCGCTCCTATTTCAGATAGCGTTCTGGGCTAGGCGGCATCTTAAAGCGCGTGGAATGGCGAGTAAAATGCACTGCTAAACTTCTATGATAGGGCAATCAGAGACCCGATTAGATCATTTTATATTTTGGTTAATATAAGAATTCAGCGAAATTCTATCACATTTGTTCAATTTACGTCGCTCCTATTTCAGATAGCTTATTGGGCTAAGCGGCATCTCAAAGCGCATGAAATGACGAGTGAAATTCACTATTAAACTTCTAGGATAAGGCAAACAGAGACCCGATTAGATCATTTTATATTACGGTTAATATAAGAATTCAGCGAAATTCTATCACATTCGTTCAATTTACGTCGCTCCTATTTCAGATAGCGTATTGGGCTAAGCGCCATCTCAAAGCGCATGAAATGGCCAGTAAAATGCACTATTAAACTTCTAGGGTAAGGCAAACAGAGACCCGATTAGATCATTTTATATTACTGTTAATATAAGAATTCAGCGTAATTCTATCACATTTGTTCAATTTACGTCGCTCCTATTTCAGATAGCGTACTGGGCTAGGCGGAATCTTAAAGCGCGTGGATTGGCGAGTAAAATGCACTATTAAACTTCTATGATAGAGCAATCTGATACCCGATTAGATCATTTTATATTTTGGTTAATATAAGAATTCAGCGAAATTCTATCACAATTGTTCTATTTACGTCGCTCCTATTTCAGATAGCGTATTGGGCTAAGCGGCATCTCAAAGCGCATGAAATGGCGAGTGAAATGCACTATTAAACGTCTAGGGTGGGGCGAACAGAGACCCGATTAGATCATTTTACATTAAGGTTAATATAAGTATTCAGGGAAATTCTATCACATTTGTTCAATTTACGTCGCTCCTATTTCAGATATCGTATAGGGCTAAGCGGCATCTCAAAGCGCATGAAACGGCGAGTAAAATGCACTGCTAAACTTGTAGGGTAGGGCAAACAGAGACCCGATTAGATCATTTCATATTATGGTTTATTTAAGAATTCGGAAAAATTCTATCACATTTGTTCAATTTACGTGGCTCCTATTTCAGATTGCTTATTGGGCTAAGCGGCACCTCAAAGCGCATGAAATGACGAGTGAAATGCACTAGTAATCTTCTAGGGTAGGGCGAACAGAGACCCGATTAGGTCATTTAGTATTATGGTTAATTTAAGAATTCAGCGAAATTCTATCAGATTTGTTCAATTTACGTCGCTCCAATTTCAGATAGCGTACTGGGCTAGGCGGCATCTTAAAGCGCATGAAATGACGAGTGAAATGCACTATTAAACTTCTATGATAGGGCAATCAGAGACCCGACTAGATCATTTTATATTTTGCTTAACATAAGAATTCAGCGAAATTCTATCACAATTGTTCAATTTACGTCGCTCCCATTTCAGATAGCGTATTGGGCTAAGCGGCATCTCAAAGCGCATGAAATGTCGAGTAAAATGCACTATTAATCTTCTAGGGTAAGGCAAACAGGGACCCGATTAGATAATTTTATATTACGGTTAATATAATAATTCAGCGTAATTCTATCACATTTGTTCAACTTACGTCGCTCCTATTTCAGATAGCGTACTGGGCTCGGCGGCATCTCAAAGCGCATGAAATGACGAGTGAAATGCACTATTAAACTTCTATGATAGGGCAAACAGAGACCCGATTAGATCATTTTATATTATGGTTAATTTAAGAATTCAGCAAAATTCTATCACACTTGTTCAATTTACTTCGCTCCTATTTCAGATAGCGTACTGGGCTAGGCGGCATCTTAAAGCGCGTGAAATGGCCAGTAAAATACACTACTAAACTTCTATGATAGGGCAATCAGAGTCCCGATTAGATCATTTTATATTTTGGTTAATATAAGAATTCAGCGAAATTCTATCACATTTGTTCAATTTACGTTGCTCCTATTTCAGATAGCGTATTGGGCTAAGCGACATCTCAAAGCGCATGAAATGACGAGTGAAATGCACTATTAAACTTCTAGGGTTGGGCGAACAAAGACCCGATTAGATCATTTTACAAAAAGATTATTATAAGAATTCAGCGAAATTCTATCACATTTGTTCAATTTACGTCGCTCCTATTTCAGATAGCGTATTGGGCTAAGCGGCATCTCAAAGCGCATGAAATGACGAGTGAAAGGCACTATTAAACTTCTAGGGTAGGGCGAACAGAGAACCGATTAGATCATTTTACATTAAGGTTAATATAAGAATTCAGGGTAATTCTATCACATTTGTTCAACTTACGTCGCTCCTATTCCGGATAGCGTATTGGGCTAAGCGGCATCTCAGAGCGCATGAAATGGCGAGTAAAATGCACTATTAGATTTCTATGGTAGGGCGTACAGAGACCCGATGAGATCATTTTATATTATGGTTAATTTAAGAATTCAGCAAAATTCTATCACATTTGTTCAATTTATGTCGCTCCTATTTCAGATACCGTACTGGGCTAGGCGGCATCTTAAAGCGCGTGGAATGGCGAGTAAAATGCACTACTAAACTTCTATGATAGGGCAATCAGAGACCCGATTAGATCATTTTATATTTTGTTTAATATAAGATTTCAGGGAAATTCTATCGCATTTGTTCAATTTACGTCGCTCCTATTTCAGATAGCGTATTGGGCTAAGCGGCATCTCAAAGCCCATGAAATGGAGAATAAAATGCACTATTAAACTTCTAGGCTAGGGAGAACAGAGACCCGATTAGATCATTTTACATTATGGTTCATAAAAGAATTCAGCGCAATTCTATCACATTTGTTCAATTTACGTCGCTCCTATTTCAGATAGCGTATTGGGCTAAGCGGCATCTCAAAGCGCATGCAATGGCGAGTAAAATGCACTATTAAACTTCTAGGGTAGGGCAAGCAGAGACCCGATTACATCATCTAATATTATGGTTAATTTAAGAATTCAGCAAAATTCTATCACATTTGTTCAATTTTCGTCGCTCCTATTTCAGATAGCGTATTGGGCTAAGCGGCATCTCAAAGCGCATGAAATGGCGAGTAAAATGCACTATCAAACTTCTAGGATAAGGCAAACAGAGACCCGATTAGATCATTTTATATTACGGTTAATATAAGAATTCAGCGTAATTCTATCACATTTGTTCAATTTACGTCGCTCCTATTTCAGGTAGCGTATTGGGCTAGGCGGCATCTCAAAGCGCATGAAATGACGAGTGAAATGCACTATTAAACTTCTAGGGTAGGTTAATCAATGACCCGATTAGATCATTTTATATTATCGTTAATTTAAGAATTCAGCGAAATTCTATCACATTTGTTCAATTTACGTCGCTCCTATTTCAGATAGCGTATTGGGCTAAGCGGCATCTCAAAGCGCATGAAATGGCGAGTAAAATGCAATACTAAACTTCTAGGATAAGGCAAACAGAGACCCGATTAGATCATTTTATATTATAGTTAATTTAAGAATTCAGCGAAATTCTATCACATTTGTTCAATTTACGTCGCTCCTATTTCGGATAGCGTATTGGGCTAAGCGGTATCTCAAAGCGCATGAAATGGCGAGTAAAATGCAATACTAAAATTCTAGGATAAGGCAAACAGAGACCCGATTAGATCATTTTATATTACGGTTAATATAAGAATTCAGCGTAATTCTATCACATTTGTTCAACTTACGTCGCTCCTAATTTAGATAGCGTACTGGGCTAGGCGGCATCTTAAAGCGCGTGGAATGGCGAGTAAAATGCACTGCTAAACTTCTATGATAGGGCAATCAGAGACCCGATTAGATCATTGTATATTTTGTTTAATATAAGATTTCAGGGACATTCTATCAAATTTGTTCAATTTACGTCGCTCCTATTTCAGATAGCGTATTGGGCTAAGCGGCATCTCAAAGCGCATGAAATGGCGAGCAAAATGCACTATTAAACTTCAAGGGTAGGGCAATCAGTGACCCGATTAGATCATTTTATATTATGGTTAATTTAAGAATTCAGCGAAATTCTATCACATTTGTTCAATTTACGTCGCTCCTATTTCAGATAGCGTATTGGGCTAAGCGGCATCTGAAGGCGCATGAAATTGCGAGTAAAATGCACTATTAAACTTCTAGGGTAGGGCAAACAAATACCCGATTAAATCATTTTATATTATGGTTAATTTAAGATGTCAGCAAAATTTTATCACACTTGTTCAATTTACGTCGCTCCTATTTCAGATAGCGTACTGGGATAGGCGGCATCTTGAAGCGCGTGGAATGGCGAGTAAAGTGCACTACTAAACTTCTATGGTAGGGCGAACAGAGACCCGATTAGATCATTTTATATTATGGTTAATTTAAGAATTCAGGAAAATTCGATCACTCTTGTTCAATTTACGTCGCTCGTATTTCAGATAGCGTACTGGGCTAGGCGGCATCTTAAAGCGCGCGGAATGGCGAGTAAAATGCACTATTAAACTTCTAGGCTAGGGCGAACAGAGACCAGATTAGATCATTTTACATTCTGGTTAATAAAATAATTCAGCGAAATTCTATCACCTTTGTTCAACTTTCGTCGCTCCTATTTCAGATAGCGTATTGGGCTAAGCGGCATCTCAAAGCGCATGAAATGGCGAGTAAAATGCACTATTAAACTTCTAGGGTAGGGCAAACAAAGACCCGATTAGATCATTTTATATTATGGTTAATTTAAGAATTGAGCAAAATTCTGTCACATTTGTTCACTTTACGTCGCTCCTATTTCGGATAGCGTACTGGGAGAGGCGGCATCCTAAAGCGCGTGGTGTGGCGAGTAAAATGCACTATTAATCTTCTATGATAGGGCAATCAGAGACCCGATTAGATCATTTTATATTTTGGTTAATATAAGAATTCAGCGAAATTCTATCACATTTGTTCAATTTACGTCGCTCCTATTTCAGATAGCTTATTGGGCTAAGCGGCATCTCCAAGCGCATGAAATGGAGAATAAAATGCACTATTAAACTTCTAGGGTAGGGCTATCAGTGACCCGATTAGATCATTTTATATTACGGTTAATTTAAGAATTCAGCAAAATTCTATCACATTTGTTCAATTTACGTCGCTCCTATTTCAGATAGCGTATTGTGCTAAGCGGCATCTCAAAGCGCATGAAATGGCGAGTGAAATGCACTATTAAACTTCTTGGGTAGGGCAAACAGAGACCCGATTAGATCATTTTATATTATGGTTAATTTAAGATGTCAGCTAAATTTTATCACATCTGTTCAATTTACGTCGCTCCTATTTCCGATAGCGTACTGGGGTAGGTGGCATCTTAAACCGCGTGGAATGGCGAGTAAAATGCACTATTAAACTTCTAGGCTAGGGCGAACAGAGACCAGATTAGATCATTTTACATTCTGGTTAATAAAATAATTCAGCGAAATTCTATCACCTTTGTTCAACTTTCGTCGCTCCTATTTCAGATAGCGTATTGGGCTAAGCGGCATCTCAAAGCGCAAGAAATGGCGAGTAAAATGCACTATTAAACTTCTAGGGTAGGGCAAACAGAGACCCGATTAGATCATTTTATATTACGGTTAATTTAAGAATTCAGCAAAATTCTATCACTCTTGTTCAATTTACGTCGCTCGTATTTCAGATAGCGTACTGGGCTAGGCGGCATCTTAAAGCGCGTGGAATGGCGAGTAAAATGCACTATTAAACTTCTATGATAGGGCAATCAGAGACCCGAATAGATCATTTTATATTTTGGTTAATATAAGAATTCAGCGAAATTCTATCACATTTGTTCAATTTACGTCGCTCATATTTCAGATAGCGTATTGCACTAAGCCGCATATCAAAGCGCATGAAATGGCGAGTAAATGCACTATTAAACTTCTAGAGTAGGGCCAACAGAGACCCGATTAAATCATTTTATATTATAGTTAATTTAAGAATTCAGCGAAATTCTATCACATTTGTTCAATTTACGTCGCTCCTATTTCAGATAGCGTATTGGGCAAAGCGGCATCTCAAAGCGCATGAAATGGCGAGTAAAGTGCAATACTAAACTTCTAGGATAAGGCAAACAGAGACCCGATTAGATCATTTTATATTTTGGTTAATATAAGAATTCAGCGAAATTCTATCACATTTGTTCAATTTACGTCGCTCATATTTCAGATAGCGTATTGGGCTACGCGGCATCTCAAAGCGCATGAAATGGCGAGCAAAATGCACTATTAAACTTCTAGGGTAGGGCAATCAGTGACCGGATTAGATCATTTTATATTATAGTTAATTTAAGAATTCAGCGAAATTCTATCACATTTGTTCAATTTACGTCGGTCCTATTTCAAATAGCGTATTGGGCTAAGCGGCATCTCAAAGCGCATGAAATGGCGAGTAAAATGCAATACTAAACTTCTAGGATAAGGCAAACAGAGACCCGATTAGATCATTCTTTATTATAGTTAATTTAAGAATTCAGCGAAATTCTATCACATTTGTTCAATTTACGTCGCTCCTATTTCGGATAGCGTATTGGGCTAAGCGGTATCTCAAAGCGCATGAAATGGCGAGTAAAATGCAATACTAAACTTCTAGGATAAGGCAAACAGAGACCCGATTAGATCAGTTTATATTACGGTTAATATAAGAATTCAGCGTAATTCTATCACATTTGTTCAACTTACGTCGCTCCTAATTTAGATAGCGTACTGGGCTAGGCGGCATCTTAAAGCGCGTGGAATGGCGAGTAAAATGCACTGCTAAACTTCTATGATAGGGCAATCAGAGACCCGATTAGATCATTGTATATTTTGTTTAATATAAGATTTCAGGGACATTCTATCAAATTTGTTCAATTTACGTCGCTCCTATTTCAAATAGCGTATTGGGCTCAGCGGCATCTCAAAGCGCATGAAATGGCGAGCAAAATGCACTATTAAACTTCTACCCTAGGGCAATCAGAGACCCGATTAGATCATTTTATATTTTGGTTAATATAAGAATTCAGTGAAATTCTAGCACATTTGTTCAACGTACGTCGCTCCTATTTCAGATAGCGTATTGGGATAAGCGGCATCGAAAAGCGCATGAAATGGCGAGTAAAATGTACAATTAAACTACTAGGGTAGGGCAAACAGAGACCCGATTAGATCATTTTATATTGTGGTTAATTTAAGAATTCAGCAAAATTCTATCACATTTGTTCAATTTACGTCGCTCCTATTTCAGTTAGCGTACTGGGCTAAGCGGCATCTCAAAGCGCATGAAATGGCCAGTAAAATTCACTATCAAACTTCTAGGATAAGGCAAACAGAGACCCGATTAGATCATTTTATATTACGGTTAATATAAGAATTCAGCGTAATTCTATCACATTTGTTCAACTTACGTCGCTCCTATTTCAGGTAGCGCACTGGGCTAGGCGGCACCTTAAAACGCGTGGAATGGCGAGTAAAATTCACTATTAAATTTCTAGGATAAGGCAAACAGAGACACGATTAGATCATTTTATATTACGGTTAATATAAGAATTCGGCGTAGTTCTTTCACATTTGTTCAATTTACGTCGCTGCTATTCCAGATAGCTTATTGTGCTTAGCGGAATCTCAAAGCGCATGAAATGACGAGTGAAATGCACTATTAAACTTCTAGGGTAGGGCAAACAGAGACCCGATTAGATCATTTTATATTAAGGTTACTTTAAGAATTCAGCGAAATTCTATCACATTTGTTCAATTTACGTCGCTCCTATTTGAGATAGCGTACTGTGCTAGGCGGCATCTTAAGGCGCGTGGAATGGCGAGTAAAATGCACAATGAAACTTCTATGGTAGGGAAACCAGAGACCCGATTAGATCATTTTATATTAAGGTTACTTTAAGAATTCAGCGAAATCCTATCACATTTGTTCAATTTACGTCGCTCCTATTTCAAATAGCTTATTGGGCGAAGCGGCGTCTCAAAGCGCATGAAATGACGAGTGAAATGCACTATTATACTTCTAGGGTAGGGCGAACAGAGACCCGAAGAGATCATTGTACATTAAGGTGAATATAAGAATGCAGCGTAATTCTGTCACATTTGTTCAACTTACGTCGCTCCTATTTCAGATAGCGTATTGGGTTAAGCGTCATCTCAAAGCGCATGAAATGGCGAGTGAAATGCACTATTAAACTTCTAGGGTAGGGCGAACAGAGACCCGATTAGATCATTTTACATTAAGGTTAATATAAGTATTCAGCGAGATTCTATCACACTTGTTCAATTTACGTCGCTTCTACTTCAGACAGCGTACTGGGCTAGGCGGCATCTTAAAGCGCGTGGAATGGCGAGTAAAATGAACTATTAACCTTCTATGATAGGGCAATCAGAGACCAGATTAGATCAATTTATACTTTGGTTAATATAAGAGCTCAGCGAAATTCTATCACATTTGTTCAATTTGCGTCGCTCCTATTTCAGACAGCGTACTGGGCTAGGCGGCATCTTAAGGCGCGTGGAATGGCGAGTAAAATGCACTATAAAACATCTATGGTAGGGAAACCAGAGACCCGATTAGATCATTTTATATTAAGGTTACTTTAAGAATTCAGCGAAATTCTATCACATTTGTTCAATTTACGTCGCTCCTATTTCAAATAGCTTATTGGGCGAAGCGGCGTCTCAAAGCGCATGAAATGACGAGTGAAATGCACTATTAAACTTCTAGGGTAGGGCAAACTGAGACCCGATTAGATCATTTTATATCTTGTTTAATATAAGAATTCAGCGAAATTCTATCACATTTGTTCAATTTACGTCGCTCCTATTTCAGACAGCTTATTGGGCTTAGCGGCATCTCAAAGCACATCAAATGGCGAACAAAATGCACTATTAAACTTCTAGGCTAGGGCGAACAGAGACCAGATTAGATCATTTTATATTTTGGTTAATATAAGAATTCAACGAAATTCTATCACATTTGTTCAACTTACGTCGCTCCTATTTCAGATAGCGTACTGGGCTAGGCGGCATCTTAAAGCGCGTGGAATGGCGAGTAAAATGCACTACTAAACTTCTATGATAGGGCAATCAGAGACCCGATTAGATCATTTTATATTTTGGTTAATATAAGAATTCAACGAAATTCTATCACATTTATTCAATTTACGTCGCTTCTATTACAGATAGCTTATTGGGCTTAGCGGCATCTCAAAGCGCATGAAATGACGAGTGAAATGCACTATTAAACTTCTAGGGTAGGGCAAACAGAGACCCGATTAGGTTATTTTATATTATGGTTAATTTAAGAATTCAGCGAAATTCTATCACATTTGTTCAATTTACGTCGCTCCTATTACAGGTAGCTTATTGGGCTCAGCGGCATCTCAAAGCGCATGAAATGACGAGTGAAATGCACGATTAAACTTCTAGGCTAGGGCGAACAGAGACCCGAGCAGATCATTTTACATTATGGTTAATAAAAGAATTCAGCGAAATTCTATCACATTTGTTCAACTTACGTCGCTCCTATTTCAGATAGCGTATTGGGCTCAGCGGCATCTCAAAGCGCATGAAATGGCGAGTGAAATGCACCATTAGACTTCTATGGTAGGGCGAACAGAGACACGATTAGATCATTTTATAGTTTGGTTAATATAAGAATTCAGTGAAATTCTATCACATTTGTTCAATTTACGTCGCTCCTATTTCAAATAGCGTATTGGGCTCAGCGGCATCTCAAAGCGCATGAAATGGCGAGCAAAATGCACTATTAAACTTCTATCCTAGGGCAATCAGAGACCCGATTAGATCATTTTATATTTTGGTTAATATAAGAATTCAGTGAAATTCTATCACATTTGTTCAATTTACGTCGCTCCTATTCCAGATAGCGTACTGGGCAAAGCGGCATCTCAAAGCGTATGAAATGGCGAATAAAATGCACTATTAAAGTTCTAGGCTAGGGCGAACAGAGACCCGATTCGATCATTTTACATTATGGTTATTAAAAGAATTCAGCGAAACTCTATCACATTTGTTCAACTTACGTCGCTCCTATTTCAGATAGCGTACTGGGCTAGGCGCCATCTTAAAGCGCGTGGAATGGCGAGTAAAATGCACTGCTCAACTTTTATGATAGGGCAATCAGAGATCCGATTAGCTCATTTTATATTTTGTTTAATATAAGAATTCAACGAAATTCTATCACATTTGTAACATTTACGTCGCTCCTATTACAGATAGCTTATTGGGCTTAGCGGCATCTCAAAGCGCATGGAATGACGAGTGAAATGCACTATTAAACGTCTGGGGTAGGGCAAACAGTGACGCGATTAGATCATTTTATATTATGGTTAATTTAAGAATTCAGCAAAATTCTATCACATTTGCTCAATTTACGTCGCTCCTATTTCAGATAGCGTATTGGGCTAAGCGGTATCTCAAAGGGCATGAAATGCCGAGTAAAATGCAATACTAAACTTCTAGGATAAGGCAAACAGAGACCCGATTAGATTATTTTATATTACGGTTAATATAAGAATTCAGCGTAATTCTATCACATTTGTTCAACTTACGTCGCTGCTAATTTAGATAGCGTACTGGGCTAGGCGGCATCTTAAAGCGCGTGGAATGGCGAGTAAAATGCACTGCTAAACTTCTATGATAGGGCAATCAGAGACCCGATTAGATCATTGTATATTTTGTTTAATATAAGATTTCAGGGAAATTCTATCACATTTGTTCAATTTACGTCGCTCCTATTTCAGATAGCGTATTGGGCTAAGCGGCATCTCAAGGCGCACGAAATGGCGAATAAAATGCGCTATTAAACTTCTAGGCTAGGGCGAATAGAGAACCGATTAGATCATTTTACATTATGGTTCTTAAAAGAATTCAGCGAAATTCTATCACATTTGTTCAACGTACGACGCTCCTATTTCAGATAGCGTATTGGGATAAGCGGCATCGAAAAGCGCATGAAATGGCGAGTAAAATGCACAATTAAACTACTAGGGTAGGGCAAACAGAGACCCGATTAGATCATTTTATATTGTGGTTAATTTAAGAATTCAGAAAAATTCTATCACATTTGTTCAATTTACGTCGCTCCTATTTCAGATAGCGTATTGGGCTAAGCGGCATCTCAAAGCGCATGAAATGGCCAGTAAAATGCACTATCAAACTTCTAGGATAAGGCAAACAGAGACCCGATTAGATCATTTTATATTACGGTTAATATAAGAATTCAGCGTAATTCTATCACATTTGTTCAACTTACGTCGATCCTATTTCAGGTAGCGCACTGGGCTAGGCGGCATCTTAAAGCGCGTGGAATGGCGAGTAAAATGCACTATTAAACTTCTAGGATAAGGCAAACAGAGACCCGATTAGATCATTTTATATTACGGTTAATATAAGAATGCGGCGTAATTCTTTCACATTTGTCCAATTTACGTCGCTGCTATTCCAGATAGCTTATTGTGCTTAGCGGCATCTCAAAGCGCATGAAATGACGAGTGAAATGCACTGTTAAACTTCTAGGGTAGGGCAAACAGAGACCCGATTAGATCATTTTATATTAAGGTTACTTTAAGAATTCAGCGAAATTCTATCACATTTGTTCAATTTACGTCGCTCCTATTTCAAATAGCTTATTGGGCGAAGCGGCGTCTCAAAGCGCATGAAATGACGAGTGAAATGCACTATTAGACTTCTAGGGTAGGGCAAACAGAGACCCGATTAGATCATTTGATATTATGGTTAATTTAAGAATTCAGCGAAATTCTATCACATTTGTTCAATTTACGTCGCTCCTATTTCAGATAGCGTATTGGGATAAGCGGCATCTCAAAGCGCATGAAATGGCGAGTGAAATGCACTATTAAACTTCAAGGGTAGGGCGAACAGAGACCCGATTAGATCATTTTACATTAAGGTTAATATAAGTATTCAGCGAGATTCTATCACATTTGTTCAATTTACGTCGCTCCTATTTCATACAGCGTACTGGGCTAGGCGGCATCTTAAAGCGTGCCGAATGGCGAGCAAAATGCACTATCAACCTTCTAGGATAGGGCAATCAGAGACCCAATTAGATCATTTTATATTATGGTTAATTTAAGAATTCAGCAAAATTCTATCACATTAGTTCAATGTACGTCGCTCCTATTTCGGATAGCGTACTGGGCTAGGCGGCACCCTAAAGCGCGTGGAGTGGCGAGTAAAATGCACTATTAATCTTCTATGATAGGGCAATCAGAGACCCGATTAGATCATTTTATATTTTGGTTAATATAAGAATTCAGCGTAATTCTATCACATTCGTTCAACTTACGTCGATCCTATTTCAGGTAGCGCACTGGGCTAGGCGGCATCTTAAAGCGCGTGGAATGGCGAGTAAAATGCACTATTAAACTTCTAGGATAAGGCAAACAGAGACCCGATTAGATCATTTTATATTACGGTTAATATAAGAATGCGGCGTAATTCTTTCACATTTGTTCAATTTACGTCGCTGCTATTCCAGATAGCTTATTGTGCTTAGCGGCGTCTCAAAGCGCATGAAATGTCGAGTGAAATGCACTATTAAACTTCTAGGGTATTGCAAACAGAGACCCGATTAGATCATTTGATATTATGGTCAATTTAAGAATTCAGCGAAATTCTATCACATTTGTTCAATTTACGTCGCTCCTATTTCAGATAGCGTATTGGGATAAGCGGCATCTCAAAGCGCATGAAATGGCGAGTAAAATGCACTATTAAACTTCTAGGGTAGGGCGAACAGAGACCCGATTAGATCATTTTACATTAAGGTTAATATAAGTCTTCAGCGAGATTCTATCACATATGTTCAATTTACGTCGCTCCTATTTCAGACAGCGTACTGGGCTAGGCGGCATCTTAAAGCGTGTGGAATGGCGAGTAAAATGCACTATTAACCTTCTATGATAGGGCAATCAGAGACCAGTCTAGATCATTTTATACTTTGGTTAATATAAGAATTCAGCGAAATTCTATCACATTTGTTCAATTTACGTCGCTCCTATTTCAGATAGCGTATTGGGCTACGCGGCATCTCAAAGCGCATGAAATGACGAGTGAAATGCAATATTATACTTCTAGGGTAGGGCGAACAGAGACCCGAAGAGATCATTTTACATTAAGGTGAATATAAGAATGCAGCGTAATTCTGTCACATTTGTTCAACTCACGTCGCACCTATTTCAGATAGCGTATTGGGTTAAGCGTCATCTCAAAGCGCATCAAATGGCGAGTAAAATGCACTATTAAACTTCTACGGTAGGGCGAACAGAGACCCGATTAGATCATTTTACATTAAGGTTAATATAAGTATTCAGCGAGATTCTATCACATTTGTTCAATTTACGTCGCTCCTATTTCAGACAGCGTACTGGGCTAGGCGGCATCTTAAAGCCCATGAAATGGCGTGTAAAATGCACGATTAAACTTCTATGATAGGGCAATCAGAGACCAGATTAGATCATTTTATACTTTGGTTAATATAAGAGTTCAGCGAAATTCTACCACATTCGTTCAATTTACGTCGCTCCTATTTCAGATAGCGTATTGGGCTAGGCGGCATCTCAAAGCGCATGAAATGACGAGTGAAATGCACTATTAAACTTCTAGCGTAGGGCGAACAGCGACCCGATTAGATCATTTTACATTAAGGTTAATATAAGTATTCAGCGAGATTCTATCACATTTGTTCAATTTGCGTCGCTCCTATTTCAGACAGCGTACTCGGCTAGGCGGCATCTTAAGGCGCGTGGAATGGCGAGTAAAATGCAGTATTAAACTTCTATGGTAGGGAAACCAGAGACCCGATTAGATCATTTTATATTAAGGTTACTTTAAGAATTCAGCGAAATTCTGTCACATTTGTTCAATTTACGCCGCTCCTATTTCAGACAGCGTACTGGGCTAGGCGGCATCTTAAAGCGTGTGGAATGGCGAGTAAAATGCACTATTAATCTTCTATGATAGGGCAATCAGAGACCCGATTAGATCATTTTATATTTTGGTTAATATAAGAATTCAGCGAAATTCTATCACATTTGCTCAATTTACGTCGCTCCTATTTCAGACAGCGTACTGGGCTAGGCGGCATCTTAAAGCGTGTGGAATGGCGAGTAAAATGCACTATTAATCTTCTATGATAGGGCAATCAGGAACCAGACTAGATCATTTTATACCTTGGTTAATATAAGAATTCAGCGAAATTCTATCACATTTGTTAAATTTACGTCGCTCCTATTTCAGATAGCCTATTGGGCTAAGCGGCATCTCAAAGCGCATGAAATGGCGTGTAAAATGCACGATTAAACTTCTAGGCTAGGGCGAACAGAGACCAGATTAGATCATTTTATATTTTGGTTAATATAAGAATTCTGCGAAATTCTATCACATTTGTTCAATTTACGTCGCTCCTATTACAGATAGCTTATTGTGCTTAGCGGCATCTCAAAGCGCATGAAGTGACGAGTGAAATGCACTATTAAACTTCTAGGGTAGGGCAAACAGAGACCCGATTATATCATTTTACATTATGGTTAATGTAAGAATTCAGCGAAATTCTATCACATTTGGTCAATTTACGTTGCTCCTATTTCAGATAGCTTATTGGGCTTAGCGGCATCTCAAAGCGCATGAAGTGTCGAGTGAAATGCCCTATTAAACTTCTTGGGTAGGGCAAACAGAGACCCGATTAGAACATTTTATATTATGGTTAATTTAAGAATTCAGCAAAATTCTATCACATTTGTTCAACTTACGTCGCTCCTATTTCAGATAGCGTACTGTGCTAGGCGGCATCTTAAAGCTCGTGGAATGGCGAGTAAAATGCACTACTAAACTTCTATGATAGGGCAATCAGAGACCCGATTAGCTCATTTTATATTTTGTTTAATATATGATTTCAGGGAAATTCTATCACATTTGTTCAATTTACGTCGCTCCTATTTCAGATAGCTTATTGGGCTAAGCGGTATGTCAAAGCGCATGAAATGACGAGTGAAATGCACTGTTAAACTTCTATGATAGGGCAATCGGAGACCCGATTAGATCATTTTATATTTTGTTTAATATAAGATTTTAGGGAAATTCTATCACATTTGTTCAATTTACGTCGCTCCTATTTCAGATAGCTTATTGGGCTAAGCGGCATCTGAAGGCGCATGAAATGGCGAGTAAAATGCACTATTAAACTTCTATGATAGGGCAATCAGAGACCCGATTAGATCATTTTATATTTTGGTTAATATAAGAATCCAACGAAATTCTATCACATTTGTTCAATTTACGTCGCTTCTATTACAGATAGCGTCCTGGGCTAAGCGGCATCTAAAAGCGCAAGAAATGGCGAGTATAATGCACTATTATACTTCTAGGATAAGGCAAACAGAGACCCGATAAGATCATTTTAGATTACGGTTAATATAAGAATGCAGCGTGATTCTATCACATTTGTTCAAGTTACGTCGCTCCTATTTCAGATAGCGTACTGGGCTAGGCGGCATCTTAAAGCGCGTGGAATGGCGAGTGAAATGCACTATTAAACTTCTATGATAGGGCAATCAGAGACCCGATTAGATCATTTTATGTTTTGGTTAATATAAGAATTCAACGAAATTCTATCACATTTGTAAAATTTACGTCGCTCCTATTTCAGATAGCGTACTGGGCTAGGCGGCATCTTAAAGCGCATGAAATGACGAGTGAAATGCACTATTAAACTTCTAGGGTAGGGCAAACAGAGACCCGATTAGATCATTGTATATTATGGTTAATTTAAGAATTCAGCGAAATTCTATCACATTTGTTCAATTTACGTCGCTCCAATTTCAGATAGCGTATTGGGCTAAGCGGCATCTCAAAGCGCATGAAATGGCGAGTAACATGCACTATTAAACTTCTAGGGTAGGGCAAACAGATACCCGATTAAATCATTTTATATTATGGTTCATTTAAGATGTCAGCAAAATTTTATCACATTTGTTGAATTCACGTCGCTCCTATTTCAGATAGCGTACTGGGCTAGGCGGCTTCTTAAAGCGTGTGGAATGGCGAGTAGAATGCACTACTAAACTTCTATGATAGGGCAATCAGAGACCCGATTAGATCATTTTATATTTTGTTTAATATAAGATTTCAGTGAAATTCTATCACATTTGTTCAATTTACGTCGCTCCTATTTCAGATAGCGTATTGGGCTAAGCGGCATCTCAAAGCGCATGAAAGGGCGAGTGAAATGCACTATAAGACTTCTATGGTAGGGCGAACAGAGACCCGATTAGATCATTTTACATTGAGGTTAATATAAGAATTCACGGAAATTCCATCACATTTGTTCAATTTACGTCGCTCCTATTTCAGATAGCGTATTGGGCTATGCGGCATCTCAAAGCGCATGAAATGGCGAGTAAAATGCACTGTTAAACTTCTAGAGTAGGGCAAACAGAGAGCCGATTAGATCATTTTATATTACGGTTAATATAAGAATGCAGCGTAATTCTATCACATTTGTTCAAGTTACGTCGCTCCTAATTCTGATAGCGTACTGGGCTAGGCGGCATCTTAAACGCGTGGAATGGCGAGTAAAATGCACTACTAATCTTCTATGATAGGGCAATCAGAGACCCGATTAGATCCTTTTATATTTTGTTTAATATAAGATTTCAGGGAAATTCTATCACATTTGTTTAATTTACGTCGCTCCTATTTCAGATAGCGTACTGGGCGAAGCGGCATCTCAAAGCGCATGAAATGGCGACTAAAATGCACTATTAAACTTCTAGGGTAGGGCAAGCAGCGACCCGATTAGATCATTTTATATTATGGTTAATTTAAGAATTCAGCAAAATTCTATCACATTCGTTCAATTTAGGTCGCTCCTATTTCAGATAGCGTATTGGGCTAAGCGGCATCTCAAAGCGCATGAAATGGCGAGTGAAATGCACTATAAGACTTCTATGGTAGGGCGAACAGAGACCCGATTAGATCATTTTACATTGAGGTTAATATAAGAATTCACGGAAATTCTATCACATTTGTTCAATTTACGTCGCTCCTATTTCAGATAGCGTATTGGGCTATGCGGCATCTCAAAGCGCATGAAATGGCGAGTAAAATGCACTGTTAAACTTCTAGGGTAGGGCAAACAGAGACCCGATTAGATCATTTTATATTACGGTTAATATAAGAATGCAGCGTAATTCTATCACATTTGTTCAAGTTACGTCGCTCCGATTTCAGATAGCGTACTGGGCTAGGCGGCATCTTAAAGCGCGTGGAATGGCGAGTAAAATGCACTAGTAATCTTCTATGATAGGGCAATCAGAGACCCGATTAGATCATTTTATATTATGTTTAATATAAGATTTGAGGGAAATTCTATCACATTTGTTTAATTTACGTCGCTCCTATTTCAGATAGCGTATTGGGCGAAGCGGCATCTCAAAGCGCATGAAATGGCGATTAAAATGCACTATTAAACTTCTAGGGTAGGGCAAACAGAGACCCGATTAGATCATTTTATATTATGGTTAATTTAAGAATTCAGCAAAATTCTATCACATTCGTTCAATTTAGGTCGCTCCTATTTCAGATAGCGTACTGTGCTAGACGGCATCTTAAGGCGCGTGGAATGGCGAGCAAAATGCACTATTAAACTTCTATGGTAGGGAAACCAGAGACCCGATTAGATCATTTTATATTAAGGTTACTTTAAGTATTCAGCGAAATTCTATCACATTTGTTCAACTTACGTCGCTCCTATTTCAAATAGCTTATTGGGCGAAGCGGCGTCTCAAAGCGCATGAAATGACGAGTGAAATGCACTATTAAACTTCTAGGGTAGGGCAAACAGAGACCCGATTAGATCATTTGATATTATGGTTAATTTAAGAATTCAACGAAATTCTATCACATTTGTTCAATTTACGTCGCTCCTATTTCAGACAGCGTACTGGACTAGGCGGCATCTTAAGGCGCGTGGAATGGCGAGTAAAATGCACTATTAAACTTCTATGGTAGGGAAACCAGAGACCCGATTAGATCATTTTATATTAAGGTTACTTTAAGAATTCAGCGAAATTCTATCACATTTGTTCAATTTACGTCGCTCCTATTTCAAATAGCTTATTGGGCGAAGCGGCGTCTCAAAGCGCATGAAATGACGAGTGAAATGCACTATTAAACTTCTAGGGTAGGGCAAACAGAGACCCGATTAGATCATTTTATATTTTGTTTAATATAAGAATTCAGCGAAATTCTATCACATTTGTTCAATTTACGTCGCTCCTATTTCAGACAGCTTATTGGGCTTAGCGGCATCTCAAAGCGCATGAAATGGCTAACAAAATGCACTATTAAACTTCTAGGCTAGGGCGAACAGAGACCAGATTAGATCATTTTATATTTTGGTTAATATAAGAATTCTGCGAAATTCTATCACATTTGTTCAACTTACGTCGCTCCTATTTCAGATAGCGTACTGGGCTAGGCGGCATCTTAAAGCGCGTGGATTGGCGAGTAAAATGCACTACTAAACTTCTATGATAGGGCAATCAGAGACCCGATTAGATCATTTTATATTTTGGTTAATATAAGAATTCAGCGAAATTCTATCACATTTGTTCAATTTACGTCGCTCCTATTACAGATAGCTTATTGTGCTTAGCGGCATCTCAAAGCGCATGAAGTGACGAGTGAAATGCACTATTAAACTTCTAGGGTAGGGCAAACAGAGACCCGATTATATCATTTTACATTATGGTTAATGTAAGAATTCAGCGAAATTCTATCACATTTGGCCAATTTACGTTGCTCCTATTTCAGATAGCTTATTGGGCTTAGCGGCATCTCAAAGCGCATGAAGTGTCGAGTGAAATGCCCTATTAAACTTCTTGGGTAGGGCAAACAGAGACCCGATTAGAACATTTTATATTATGGTTAATTTAAGAATTCAGCAAAATTCTATCACATTTGTTCAACTTACGTCGCTCCTATTTCAGATAGCGTACTGTGCTAGGCGGCATCTTAAAGCTCGTGGAATGGCGAGTAAAATGCACTACTAAACTTCTATGATAGGGCAATCAGAGACCCGATTAGCTCATTTTATATTTTGTTTAATATATGATTTCAGGGAAATTCTATCACATTTGTTCAATTTACGTCGCTCCTATTTCAGATAGCTTATTGGGCTAAGTGGTATGTCAAAGCGCATGAAATGACGAGTGAAATGCACTGTTAAACTTCTATGATAGGGCAATCGGAGACCCGATTAGATCATTTTATATTTTGTTTAATATAAGATTTTAGGGAAATTCTATCACATTTGTTCAATTTACGTCGCTCCTATTTCAGATAGCTTATTGGGCTAAGCGGCATCTGAAGGCGCATGAAATGGCGAGTAAAATGCACTATTAAACTTCTATGATAGGGCAATCAGAGACCCGATTAGATCATTTTATATTTTGGATAATATAAGAATCCAACGAAATTCTATCACATTTGTTCAATTTACGTCGCTTCTATTACAGATAGCGTCCTGGGCTAAGCGGCATCTAAAAGCACATGAAATGGCGAGTATAATGCACTATTATACTTCTAGGATAAGGCAAACAGAGACCCGATTAGATCATTTTAGATTACGGTTAATATAAGAATGCAGCGTGATTCTATCACATTTGTTCAAGTTACGTCGCTCCTATTTCAGATAGCGTACTGGGCCAGGCGGCATCTTAAAGCGCGTGGAATGGCGAGTGAAATGCACTATTAAACTTCTATGATAGGGCAATCAGAGACCCGATTAGATCATTTTATGTTTTGGTTAATATAAGAATTCAACGAAATTCTATCACATTTGTAAAATTTACGTCGCTCCTATTTCAGATAGCGTACTGGGCTAGGCGGCATCTTAAAGCGCATGAAATGACGAGTGAAATGCACTATTAAACTTCTAGGGTAGGGCAAACAGGGACCCGATTAGATCATTTTATATTATGGTTAATTTAAGAATTCAGCGAAATTCTATCACATTTGTTCAATTTACGTCGCTCCAATTTCAGATAGCGTATTGGGCTAAGCGGCATCTCAAAGCGTATGAAATGGCGAATAAAATGCACTATTAAAGTTCTAGGCTAGGGCGAACAGAGACCCGAGCAGATCATTTTACATTATGGTTAATAAAAGAATTCAGCGTAATTCTATCACATTTGTTCAACTTACGTCGCTCCTATTTCAGATAGCGTATTGGGCTAGGCGCCATCTTAAAGCGCGTGGAATGGCGAGTAAAATGCACTGCTCAACTTTTATGATAGGGCAATCAGAGACCCGATTAGCTCATTTTATATTTTGTTTAATATAAGATTTCAGGGAAATTCTATCACATTTGTTCAATTTACGTCGCTCCTATTTCAGATAGCTTATTGGGCTAAGCGGCACGTCAAAGCGCATGAAATGACGAGTGAAATGCACTGTTAAACTTCTATGATAGGGCAATCAGAGACCCAATTAGATCATTTTATATTTTGTTTAATATAAGATTTCAGGGAAATTCTATCACATTTGTTCAATTTACGTCGCTCCTATTTCAGATAGCGTATTGGGCTAAGCGGCATCTCAAAGCGCATGAAAGGGCGAGTGAAATGCACTATAAGACTTCTATGGTAGGGCGAACAGAGACCCGATTAGATCATTTTACATTGAGGTTAATATAAGAATTCACGGAAATTCCATCACATTTGTTCAATTTACGTAGCTCCTATTTCAGATAGCGTATTGGGCTAAGCGGCATCTCAAAGCGCATGAAATGGCGAGTAAAATGCACAATAAAACTAATAGGGTAGGGCAAACAGAGACCCGATTAGATCATTTTATATTGTGGCTAATTTAAGCATTCAGCAAAATTCTATCACATTTGTTCAATTTACGTCGCTCCTATTTCAGATAGCGTATTGGGCTAAGCGGCATCTCAAAGCGCATGAAATGGCGAGTAAAATGCACAATTAAACTAATAGGGTAGGGCAAACAGAGACCCGATTAGATCATTTTATATTGTGGCTAATTTAAGCATTCAGCAAAATTCTATCACATTTGTTCAATTTACGTCGCTCCTATTTCAGATAGCGTATTGGGCTAAGCGGCATCTCAAAGCGCATGAAATGGCGAGTAAAATGCACTATCAAACTTCTAGGATAAGGCAAACAGAGACCCGATTAGATCATTTTATATTACGGTTAATATAAGAATGCAGCGTAATTCTATCACATTTGTTCAACTTACGTCGCTCCTATTTCAGGTAGCGTACTGGGCTAGGCGGCAGCTTAAAGCGCGTGGAATGGCGAGTAAAATGCACTATTAAACTTCTATGATAGGGCAATCAGAGACCCGAATAGATCATTTTATATTTTGTTTAATATAAGATTTCAGGGAAATAGTATCACATTTGTTTAATTTGCGTCGCTCCTATTTCAGATAGCGTATTCGGCTAAGCGGCATCTCAAAGCGCATGAAGTGGCGAATAAAATGCACTATTAAACTTCTAGGCTAGGGCGAACAGAGACCCGATCAGATCATTTTACATTATGGTTAATAAAAGAATTCAGCGAAATTCTATCACATTTGTTCAACTTACGTCGCTCCTATTTCAGATAGCGTATTGGGCTAAGCGGCATCACAAAGCGCATGAAATGGCGAGTGAAATGCACCATTAGACTTCTATGGTAGGGCGAACAGAGACCCGATTAGATCATTTTACATTAAGGTTAATATAAGGATTCACGGAAATTCTATCACATTTGTTCAATTTACGTCGCTCCTATTTCAGATAGCGTATTGGGCAATGCGGCATCTCAAAGCGCATGAAATGGCGAGTAAAATGCACTATTAAACTTCTATGGTAGGGCGAACAGAGACCCGATTAGATCATTTTACATTAAGGTTAATATAAGGACTCACGGAAATTCTATCACATTTGTTCAATTTACGTCGCTCCTATTTCAGACAGCGTATTGGGCTATGCGGCATCTGAAAGCGCATGAAATGGCGAGTAAAATGCACTATTAAACTTCTAGGGTAGGGCAAACAGAGACCCGATTAGATCATTTTATATTATGGTTAATATAAGAATTCAGCGAAATTCTATCACATTCGTTCAATTTACGTCGCTCCTATTTCAAATAGCGTATTGGGTTAAGCGGCCTCTCAAAGCGCATGAAATGGCGAGTAAAATGCGCTATTAAACTTTTAGGATAAGGCAAACGGAGACCCGATTAGATCATTTTATATTACGGTTAATATAAGTATTCAGCGTAATTCTATCACATTTGCTCATCTTACGTCGCTCCTATTTCAGATAGCGTACTGGGCTAGGAGGCATCTTAAAGCGCGTGGAAGGGCGAGTAAAATGCACTACTAAACTTCTATGATAGAGCAATCAGAGACCCGATTAGATCATTTTATATTTTGTTTAATATAAGATTTCAGGGAAATTCTATCACATTTGTTTAATTTGCGTCGCTCCTATTTCAGATAGCGTATTGGGCGAAGCGGCATCTCAAAGCGCATGAAATGGCGACTAAAATGCACTATTAAACTTCTAGGGTGGGGCAAGCAGAGACCCGATTAGATCATTTTATATTATGGTTAATTTAAGAATTCAGCAAAATTCTATCACATTCCTTCAATTTAGGTCGCTCCTATTTCAGATAGCGTACTGGGATAGGCGGCACCTTAAAGCGCGTGGAATGCCGAGTAAAATCCACTATTAAACTTCTAGGCTAGGGCGAACAGAGACCAGATTAGATCATTTTACATTCTGGTTAATAAAATAATTCAGCGTAATTCTATCACATTTGTTCAACTTTCGTCGCTCATATTTCAGATAGCGTATTGGGCTAAGCGGCATCTCAAAGCGCATGAAATGGCGAGTAAAATGCACTATTAAACTTCTAGGGTACGGCAATCAGTGACCCGATTAGATCATTTTATATTATAGTTAATTTAAGAATTCAACGAAATTCTATCACATTTGTTCAACTTACGTCGCTCCTAATTTAGATAGCGTACTGGGCTAGGCGGCATCTTAAAGCGCGTGGAATGGCGAGTAAAATGAACTGCTAAACTTCTATGATAGGGCAATCAGAGACCCGATTAGATCATTGTATATTTTGTTTAATATAAGATTTCAGGGAAATTCTATCACATTTGTTCAATTTACGTCGCTCCTATTTCAGATAGCGTATTGGGCTAAGCGGCATCTCAAGGCGCATGAAATGGCGAATAAAATGCGCTATTAAACTTCTAGGCTAGGGCGAACAGAGACCCGATTAGATCATTTTACTTTATGGTTCTTAAAAGAATTCAGCGAAATTCTATCACATTTGTTCAACGTACGTCGCTCCTATTTCAGATAGCGTATTGGGATAAGCGGCATCGAAAAGCGCATGAAATGGCGAGTAAAATGCACAATTAAACTACTAGGGTAGGGCAAACAGAGACCCGATTAGATCATTTTATATTGTGGTTAATTTAAGAATTCAGCAAAATTCTATCACATTTGTTCAAGTTACGTCGCTCCGATTTCAGATAGCGTACTGGGCTAGGCGGCATCTTAAAGCGCGTGGAATGGCGAGTAAAATGCACTAGTAATCTTCTATGATAGGGCAATCAGAGACCCGATTAGATCATTTTATATTATGTTTAATATAAGATTTGAGGGAAATTCTATCACATTTGTTTAATTTACGTCGCTCCTATTTCAGATAGCGTATTGGGCGAAGCGGCATCTCAAAGCGCATGAAATGGCGATTAAAATGCACTATTAAACTTCTAGGGTAGGGCAAGCAGAGACCCGATTAGATCATTTTATATTATGGTTAATTTAAGAATTCAGCAAAATTCTATCACATTCGTTCAATTTAGGTCGCTCCTATTTCAGATAGCGTACTGGGCTAGGCGGCAACTTAAAGCGCGTGGGATGGCGAGTAAAATGCACTATTAAACTTCTAGGGTAGGGCAAACAGAGACCCGATTAGATCATTTTATATTATGGTTAATTTAAGAATTCAGCAAAATTCTATCACATTTGTTCAATTTACGTCGCTCCTATTTCAGATAGCGTACTGGGCTAGGCGGCAACTTAAAGCGCGTGGAATGGCGAGTAAAACGCACTATTAAACTTCTATGATAGGGCGAACAGAGACCAGATTAGATCATTTTACATTCTGGTTAATAAAATAATTCAGCGAAATTCTATCACCTTTGTTCAACTTTCGTCGCTCCTATTTCAGATAGCGTATTGGGCTAAGCGGCATCTCAAAGCGCATGAAATGGCGAGTAAAATGCACTATTAAACTTCTAGGGTAGGGCAAACAGAGACCCGATTAGATCATTTTATATTATGGTTAATTTAAGAATTCAGCAAAATTCTGTCACATTTGTTCAGTTTACGTCTCTCCTATTTCGGATAGCGTACTGGGCGAGGCGGCACCCTAAAGCGCGTGGAGTGGCGAGTAAAATGCACTATTAATCTTCTATGATAGGGCAATCAGAGACCCGATTAGATCATTTTATATTTTGGTTAATATAAGAATTCAGCGAAATTCTATCACATTTGTTCAATTTACGTCGCTCGTATTTCAGATAGCGTATTGGGCTAAGCGGCATCTCGAAGCGCATGAAATGGCGAGGAAAATGCACTATTAAACGTCTAGGGTAGGGCAAACAGAGACCCGATTAGATCATTTTATATTTTGGTTAATATAAGAATTCAGCGAAATTCTATCACATTTGTTCAATTTACGTCGCTCCTATTTCAGATAGCGTACTGGGCTAGGCGGCAGCTTAAAGCGCGTGGAATGGCGACTAAAATGCACTATTAACCTTCTACGATAGGGCAATCAGTGACCCGAGTAGATCATTTTATATTTTGTTTAATATAAGATTTCAGGGAAATTCTATCACATTTGTTCAATTTACGTCGCTCCTATTTCAGATAGCGTATTGGGCTAGGCAGCATCTTGAAGCGCGTGGAATGGCGAGTAAAGTGCACTACTAAACTTCTATGGTAGTTCGAACAGAGACCCGATTAGATCATTTTATGTTATGTTTAATTTAAGAATTCAGCAAAATTCTATCACTCTTGTTCAATTTACGTCGCTCGTATTTCAGATAGCGTACTGGGCTAGGCGGCATCTTAAAGCGCGTGGAACGGCGAGTAAAATGCACTATTAAACTTCTAGGCTAGGGCGAACAGAGACCCGATCAGATCATTTTACATTATGGTTAATAAAAGAATTCAGCGAAATTCTATCACATTTGTTCAACTTTAGTCGCTCCTATTTCAGATAGCGTATTGGGCTAAGCGGCATCTCAAAGCGCATGAAATGGCGAGTAAAATGCAATACTAACCTTCTAGGATAAGGCAAACAGAGACCCGATTAGATCATTTTATATTACGGTTAATATAAGAATTCAGCGTAATTCTATCACATTTGTTCAACTTACGTCGCTCCTAATTTAGATAGCGTACTGGGCTAGGCGGCATCTTAAAGCGCGTGGAATGGCGAGTAAACTGCACTGCTAAACTTCTATGATAGGGCAATCAGAGACCCGATTAGATCATTTTATATTTTGTTTAATATACGATTTCAGGGAAATTCTATCACATTTGTTCAATTTACGTAGCTCCTATTTCAGATAGCGTACTGGGCTAGGCGGCAACTTAAAGCGCGTGGAGTGGCGAGTAAAACGCACTATTAAACTTCTATGATAGGGCGAACAGAGACCAGATTAGATCATTTTACATTCTGGTTAATAAAATAATTCAGCGAAATTCTATCACCTTTGTTCAACTTTCGTCGCTCCTATTTCAGATAGCGTATTGGGCTAAGCGGCATCTCAAAGCGCATGAAATGGCGAGTAAAATGCACTATTAAACTTCTAGGGTAGGGCAAACAGAGACCCGATTAGATCATTTTATATTATGGTTAATTTAAGAATTCAGCAAAATTCTGTCACATTTGTTCAATTTACGTCGCTCCTATTTCGGATAGCGTACTGGGCGAGGCGGCACCCTAAAGCGCGTGGAGTGGCGAGTAAAATGCACTATTAATCTTCTATGATAGGGCAATCAGAGACCCGATTAGATCATTTTATATTTTGGTTAATATAAGAATTCAGCGAAATTCTATCACATTTGTTCAATTTACGTCGCTCGTATTTCAGATAGCGTATTGGGCTAAGCGGCATCTCGAAGCGCATGAAATGGCGAGGAAAATGCACTATTAAACGTCTAGGGTAGGGCAAACAGAGACCCGATTAGATCATTTTATATTTTGGTTAATATAAGAATTCAGCGAAATTCTATCACATTTGTTCAATTTACGTCGCTCCTATTTCAGATAGCGTACTGGGCTAGGCGGCAGCTTAAAGCGCGTGGAATGGCGAGTAAAATGCACTATTAACCTTCTACGATAGGGCAATCAGTGACCCGAGTAGATCATTTTATATTTTGTTTAATATAAGATTTCAGGGAAATTCTATCACATTTGTTCAATTTACGTCGCTCCTATTTCAGATAGCGTATTGGGCTAAGAGGCATCTGAAGGCGCATGAAATGGCGTGTAAAATGCACTATTAAACTTCTAGGGTTGGGCAAACAGAGACCCGATTAGATCATTTTATATTATGGTTAATTTAAGATGTCAGCTAAATTTTATCACATCTGTTCAATTTACGTCACTCCTATTTCAGATAGCGTACTGGGCTAGGCAGCATCTTGAAGCGCGTGGAATGGCGAGTAAAGTGCACCACTAACCTTCTAGGATAAGGCAAACAGAGACCCGATTAGATCATTTTATATTACGGTTAATATAAGAATTCAGCGTAATTCTATCACATTTGTTCAACTTACGTCGCTCCTATTTCAGGTAGCGTACTGGGCTAGGCGGCAGCTTAAAGCGCGTGGAATGGCGAGTAAAATGCACTATTAAACTTCTAGGATAAGGCAAACAGAGACCTGATTAGATCATTTTATATTACGGTTAATATAAGAATTCGGCGTAATTCTATCACATTTGTTCAATTTACGTCGCTGCTATTCCAGATAGCTTATTGTGCTTAGCGGCATCACAAAGCGCATGAAATGACGAGTGAAATGCACTATTAAACTTCTGGGATAAGGCAAACAGAGACCCGATTAGATCATTTTATATTTTGGTTAATATAAGAATTCAGCGAAATTCAATCACAATTGTTCTATTTACGTCGCTCGTATTTCAGATAGCTTATTGTGCTTAGCGGCATCTCAAAGCGCATGAAATGACGAGTGAAATGCACTATTAAACTTCTAGGGTAGGGCAAACAGAGACCCGATTAGATCATTTTATATTTTGGTTAATATAAGAATTCAGCGAAATTCTATCACATTTGTTCAATTTACGTCGCTCGTATTTCAGATAGCGTATTGCACTAAGCGGCATCTCAAAGCGCATGAAATGGCGAGTAAAATGCACTATTAAACTTCAAGGGTAGGACCAACAGAGACCCGATTAAATCATTTTATATTATAGTTAATTTAAGAATTCAGCGAAATTCTATCAGATTCGTTCAATTTACGTCGCTCCTATTTCAGATAGCGTATTGACTAAGCGGCATCTCAAAGCGCATGAAATGGCGAGTAAAATGCACTATTAAACTTCTAGGGTAGGGCCAACAGAGACCCGATTAGATCATTTCATATTTTGGTTAATATAAGGATTCAGTGAAATTCTATCACATTTGTTTAATTTACGTCGCTCCTATTTCAGATAGCGTATTGGGCAAAGCGGCATCTCAAAGCGGATGAAATGGCGAATAAAATGCACTATTAAAGTTCTAGGGTAGGGCAAACAGAGACCCGATTAGATCATTTTATATTTTGGTTAATATAAGAATTCAGCGAAATTCTATCACATTTGTTCAATTTACGTCGCTCATATTTCAGGTAGCGTATTGCACTAAGCGGCATCTCAAAGCGCATGAAATGGCGAGTAAAATGCACTATTAAACTTCTAGGGTAGGACCAACAGAGACCCGATTAAATCATTTTATATTATAGTTAATTTAAGAATTCAGCGAAATTCTATCACATTTGTTCAATTTACGTCGCTCCTATTTCAGATAGCGTATTGGGCTAAGCGGCATCTCAAAGCGCATGAAATGGCGAGTAAAATGCAATACTAAACTTCTAGGATAAGGCAAACAGAGACCCGATTAGATCATTTTATATTTTGGTTAATATAAGTATTCAGCGAAATTCTATCACATTTGTTCAATTTACGTCGCTCATATTTCAGATAGCGTATTGGGCTAAGCGGCATCTCAAAGCGCATGAAATGGCGAGTAAAATGCAATACTAAACTTCTAGGATAAGGCAAACAGAGACCCGATTAGGTCATTTTATATTACGGTTAATATAAGAACTCAGCGAAATTCTATCATATTTGTTCAATTTACGTCGCTCATATTTCAGATAGCGTACTGGGCTAGGCGGCATCTTAAAGCGCGTGGAATGGCGAGTAAAATGCACTGCTAAACTTCTATGATAGGGCAATCAGAGACCCGATTAGATCATTTTATATTTTGTTTAATATAAGATTTCAGGGAAATTCTATCACATTTGTTCAATTTACGTCGCTCCTATTTCAGATAGCGTATTGGGATAAGCGGCATCTCAAAGCGCATGAAATGGCGAGTAAAATGCACTATTAAACTTCTAGGCTAGGGCGAACAGAGACCCGATTAGATCATTTTACATTATGGTTCTTAAAAGAATTCAGCGAAATTCTATCACATTTGTTCAACGTACGTCGCTCCTATTTCAGATAGCGTATTGGGATAAGCGGCATCGAAAAGCGCATGAAATGGCGAGTAAAATGCACAATTAAACTACTAGGGTAGGGCGAACAGAGACACGATTAGATCATTTTACATTAAGGTTAATATAAGTATTCAGCGAGATTCTATCACATTTGTTCAATTTACGTCGCTCCTATTTCAGACAGCGTACTGGGCTAGGCGGCATCTTAAAGCGTGCCGAATGGCGAGCAAAATGCACTATTAACCTTCTATGATAGGGCAATCAGAGACCAGACTAGATCATTTTATACTTTGGTTAATATAAGAATTCAGCGAAATTCTATCACATTTGTTCAATTTACGTCGCTCCTATTTCAGATAGCGTATTGGGCTAGGCGGCATCTCAAAGCGCATGAAATGACGAGTGAAATGCACTATTAAACTTCTAGGGTAGGGCGAACAGAGACCCGAGCAGATCATTTTACATTATGGTTAATAAAAGAATTCAGCGAAATTCTATCACATTTGTTCAAATTACGTCGCTCCTATTTCAGATAGCGTATTGGGCTAAGCGGCATCGCAAAGCGCATGAAATGGCGAGTGAAATGCACCATTAGACTTCTATGGTAGGGCGAACAGAGACCCGATTAGATCATTTTATATTTTGGTTAATATAAGAATTCAGTGAAATTCTATCACATTTGTCAATTTACGTCGCTCCTATTTCAAATAGCGTATTGGGCTCAGCGGCATCTCAAAGCGCATGAAATGGCGAGCAAAATGCACTATTAAACTTCTAGGGTAGGGCAAGCAGAGACCCGATTAGATCATTTTATGTTATGGTTAATTTAAGAATTCAGCGAAATTCTATCACATTTGTTCAACTTACGTCGCTCCTATTTCAAATAGCGTATTGAGCTAAGCGGCATCTCAAAGCGCATGAAATGGCGAGCAAAATGCACTATTAAACTTCTAGGGTAGAGCAAACAGAGACCCGATTAGATCATTTTGTACTATGGTTAATTTAAGAATTCAGCAAAATTCTATCACATTTGTTCAATTTACGTGGCTCCTATTGCAGACAGCGAACTGGGCTATTCGGCATCTTAAAGCGTTCGGAATGGCGAGTAAAATGCACTATTTAACTTCTATCCTAGGGCAATCAGAGACCCGATTAGATCATTTTATATTTTGGTTAATATAAGAATTCAGTGAAATTCTATCACATTTGTTCAATTTACGTCGCTCCTATTTCAGATAGCGTATTGGGCAAAGCGGCATCTCAAAGCGTTTGAAATGGCGAATAAAATACACTATTAAAGTTCTAGGCTCGGGCGAACAGAGATCCGATTAGATCATTTTACATTATGGTTAATAAAAGAATTCAGCGAAATTCTATCACATTTGTTCAACTTATATCGCTCCAATTTCAGATAGCGTATTAGGCTAAGCGGCATCTCACAGCGCATGAAATGACGAGTAAAATGCACTATTAAAGTTCTAGGGTAGGGCAAACAGAGACCCGATTAGATCATTTTATATTATGGTTAATTTAAGGATTGAGCGAAATTCTATCACATTCGTTCAATTTACGTCGCTCCTATTTCAGATAGCTTATTGGGCAAAGCGGCATCTCAAAGCGCAAGAAATGACGAGTGAAATGCACTATTAAACTTCTAGGGTAGGGCGAACAGAGACCCGATTAGATCATTTTACATTATGGTTAATAAAAGAATTCAGCGAAATTCTATCACATTTGTTCAAATTACGTCGCTCCTATTTCAGATAGCGTATTGGGCTAAGCGGCATCGCAAAGCGCATGAAATGGCGAGTGAAATGCACCATTAGACTTCTATGGTAGGGCGAACAGAGACCCGATTAGATCATTTTATATTTTGGTTAATATAAGAATTCAGTGAAATTCTATCACATTTGTCAATTTACGTCGCTCCTATTTCAAATAGCGTATTGGGCTCAGCGGCATCTCAAAGCGCATGAAATGGCGAGCAAAATGCACTATTAAACTTCTAGGGTAGGGCAAGCAGAGACCCGATTAGATCATTTTATGTTATGGTTAATTTAAGAATATAGCGAAATTCTATCACATTTGTTCAACTTACGTCGCTCCTATTTCAAATAGCGTATTAAGCTAAGTGGCATCTCAAAGCGCATGAAATGGCGAGCAAAATGCACTATTAAACTTCTAGGGTAGAGCAAACAGAGACCCGATTAGATCATTTTGTACTATGGTTAATTTAAGAATTCAGCAAAATTCTATCACATTTGTTCAATTTACGTGGCTCCTATTGCAGATAGCGAACTGGCCTACGCGGCATCTTAAAGCGTTCGGAATGACGAGTAAAATGCACTATTTAACTTCTATCCTAGGGCAATCAGAGACCCGATTAGATCATTTTATATTTTGGTTAATATAAGAATTCAGTGAAATTCTATCACATTTGTTCAATTTACGTCGCTCCTATTTCAGATAGCGTATTGGGCAAAGCGGCATCTCAAAGCGTTTGAAATGGCGAATAAAATACACTATTAAAGTTCTAGGCTCGGGCGAACACAGATCCGATTAGATCATTTTACATTATGGTTAATAAAAGAATTCAGCGAAATTCTATCACATTTGTTCAACTTATATCGCTCCAATTTCAGATAGCGTATTAGGCTAAGCGGCATCTCACAGCGCATGAAATGACGAGTAAAATGCACTATTAATGTTCTAGGGTAGGGCAAACAGAGACCCGATTAGATCATTTTATATTATGGTTAATATAAGTATTCAGCGAGATTCTATCACACTTGTTCAATTTACGTCGCTTCTATTTCAGACAGCGTACTGGAATAGGCGGCATCTTAAAGCGCGTGGAATGGCGAGTAAAATGCACTATTAACCTTCTATGATAGGGCAATCAGAGACCAGATTAGATCATTTTATACTTTGGTTAATATAAGAATTCAGCGAAATTCTATAACATTTGTTCAATTTACGTCGCTCCTATTTCAGATAGCGTATTGGGCTAAGCTGCATCTCAAAGCGCATGAAATGACGAGTGAAATGCACTATCAAACTTCTAGGGTAGGGCAAACAGGGACCCGATTAGATCATTTTATATTATGGTTAATTTAAGAATTCAGCAAAATTCTCTCACATTTGTTCAATTTACGTCGTTCCTATTTCAGATAGCGTCCTGGGCTAAGCGGCATCTAAAAGCGCATGAAATGGCGAGTATAATGCACTATTATACTTCTAGGATAAGGCAAACAGAGACCCGATTAGATCATTTTACATTATGGTTAATAAAAGAATTCAGCGAAATTCTATCACATTTGTTCAACTTACGTCGCTCCTATTTCAGATAGCGTATTGGGCTAAGCGGCATCACAAAGCGCATGAAATGGCGAGTGAAATGCACCATTAGACTTCTATGGTAGGGCGAACAGAGACCCGATTAGATCATTTTACATTAAGGTTAATATAAGGATTCACGGAAATTCTATCACATTTGTTCAATTTACGTCGCTCCTATTTCAGATAGCGTATTGGGCAATGCGGCATCTCAAAGCGCATGAAATGGCGAGTAAAATGCACTATTAAACTTCTATGGTAGGGCGAACAGAGACCCGATTAGATCATTTTACATTAAGGTTAATATAAGGACTCACGGAAATTCTATCACATTTGTTCAATTTACGTCGCTCCTATTTCAGATAGCGTATTGGGCAATGCGGCATCTCAAAGCGCATGAAATGGCGAGTAAAATGCACTATTAAACTTCTATGGTAGGGCGAACAGAGACCCGATTAGATCATTTTACATTAAGGTTAATATAAGGACTCACGGAAATTCTATCACATTTGTTCAATTTACGTCGCTCCTATTTCAGACAGCGTATTGGGCTATGCGGCATCTGAAAGCGCATGAAATGGCGAGTAAAATGCACTATTAAACTTCTAGGGTAGGGCAAACAGAGACCCGATTAGATCATTTTATATTATGGTTAATATAAGAATTCAGCGAAATTCTATCACATTTGTTCAATTTACGTCGCTCCTATTTCAGATAGCGTATTGGGTTAAGCGGCCTCTCAAAGCGCATGAAATGGCGAGTAAAATGCGCTATTAAACTTTTAGGATAAGGCAAACGGAGACCCGATTAGATCATTTTATATTACGGTTAATATAAGTATTCAGCGTAATTCTATAACATTTGTTCATCTTACGTCGCTCCTATTTCAGATAGCGTACTGGGCTAGGAGGCATCTTAAAGCGCGTGGAAGGGCGAGTAAAATGCACTACTAAACTTCAATGATAGAGCAATCAGAGACCCGATTAGATCATTTTATATTTTGTTTAATATAAAATTTCCGGGAAATTCTATCACATTTGTTCAATTTACGTCGCTCCTATTTCAGATAGCGTATTGGGCTAAGCGGCATCACAAAGCGCATGAAATGGCGAACAAAATGCACTATTCAACTTCTAGGCTAGGGCGAACAGAGACCAGATTAGATCATTTTATACTTTGGTTAACATAAGGATTCTGCGAAATTTTATCACATTTGTTCAATTTACGTCGCTCCTATTTCAGATAGCTTATTGGGCTAAGCGGCATCTGAAGGCGCATGAAGTGACGAGTAAAATGCACTATTAAACTTCTAGGGTAGGGCAAACAGAGACCCGATTAGATCATTTTATATTATGGTTAATTTAAGATGTCAGCAAAATTCTATCACATTTGTTCAATTTACGTCGCTCCTATTTCAGATAGCGTACTGGGCTAGGCGGCATCTTAAAGCGCGTGGAATGGCGAGTAAAATGCACTATTAAACTTCTAGGGTAGGGCAAACAGAGACCAGATTAGATCATTTTATATTATGGTTAATATAAGAATTCAGCGAAATTTTATCACATTTGTTCAATTTACGTCGCTCCTATTTCAGATAGCTTATTGGGCTAAGCGGCATCTGAAGGCGCATGAAGTGACGAGTAAAATGCACTATTAAACTTCTAGGGTAGGGCAAACAGAGACCCGATTAGATCATTTTATATTATGGTTAATTTAAGAATTCAGCAAAATTCTATCACATTCCTTCAATTTAGGTCGCTCCTATTTCAGATAGCGTACTGGGATAGGCGGCACCTTAAAGCGCGTGGAATGCCGAGTAAAATCCACTATTAAACTTCTAGGCTAGGGCGAACAGAGACCAGATTAGATCATTTTACATTCTGGTTAATAAAATAATTCAGCGAAATTCTATCACATTTGTTCAACTTTCGTCGCTCATATTTCAGATAGCGTATTGGGCTAAGCGGCATCTCAAAGCGAATGAAATGGCGAGTAAAATGCACTGCTAAACTTCTATGATAGGGCAATCAGAGACCCGATTAGATCATTGTATATTTTGTTTAATATAAGATTTCAGGGAAATTCTATCACATTTGTTCAATTTACGTCGCTCCTATTTCAGATAGCGTATTGGGCTAAGCGGCATCTCAAGGCGCATGAAATGGCGAATAAAATGCGCTATTAAACTTCTAGGCTAGGGCGAACAGAGACCCGATTAGATCATTTTACATTATGGTTCTTAAAAGAATTCAGCGAAATTCTATCACATTTGTTCAACGTACGTCGCTCCTATTTCAGATAGCGTATTGGGATAAGCGGCATCGAAAAGCGCATGAAATGGCGAGTAAAATGCACAACTAAACTACTAGGGTAGGGCAAACAGAGACCCGATTAGATCATTTTATATTGTGGTTAATTTAAGAATTCAGCAAAATTCTATCACATTTGTTCAAGTTACGTCGCTCCGATTTCAGATAGCGTACTGGGCTAGGCGGCATCTTAAAGCGCGTGGAATGGCGAGTAAAATGCACTAGTAATCTTCTATGATAGGGCAATCAGAGACCCGATTAGATCATTTTATATTATGTTTAATATAAGATTTGAGGGAAATTCTATCACATTTGTTTAATTTACGTCGCTCCTATTTCAGATAGCGTATTGGGCGAAGCGGCATCTCAAAGCGCATGAAATGGCGATTAAAATGCACTATTAAACTTCTAGGGTAGGGCAAGCAGAGACCCGATTAGATCATTTTATATTATGGTTAATTTAAGAATTCAGCAAAATTCTATCACATTTGTTCAATTTACGTCGCTCCTATTTCAGATAGCGTACTGGGCTAGGCGGCAACTTAAAGCGCGTGGAATGGCGAGTAAAACGCACTATTAAACTTCTATGATAGGGCGAACAGAGACCAGATTAGATCATTTTCATTCTGGTTAATAAAATAATTCAGCGAAATTCTATCACCTTTGTTCAACTTTCGTCGCTCCTATTTCAGATAGCGTATTGGGCTAAGCGGCATCTCAAAGCGCATGAAATGGCGAGTAAAATGCACTATTAAACTTCTAGGGTAGGGCAAACAGAGACCCGATTAGATCATTTTATATTATGGTTAATTTAAGAATTCAGCAAAATTCTGTCACATTTGTTCAATTTACGTCGCTCCTATTTCGGATAGCGTACTGGGCGAGGCGGCACCCTAAAGCGCGTGGAGTGGCGAGTAAAATGCACTATTAATCTTCTATGATAGGGCAATCAGAGACCCGATTAGATCATTTTATATTTTGGTTAATATAAGAATTCAGCGAAATTCTATCACATCTGTTCAATTTACGTCACTCCTATTTCAGATAGCGTACTGGGCTAGGCAGCATCTTGAAGCGCGTGGAATGGCGAGTAAAGTGCACTACTAAACTTCTATGGTAGTTCGAACAGAGACCCGATTAGATCATTTTATGTTATGGTTAATTTAAGAATTCAGCAAAATTCTATCACTCTTGTTCAATTTACGTCGCTCGTATTTCAGATAGCGTACTGGGCTAGGCGGCATCTTAAAGCGCGTGGAATGGCGAGTAAAATGCAATATTAAACTTCTAGGCTAGGGCGAACAGAGACCCGATCAGATCATTTTACATTATGGTTAATAAAAGAATTCAGCGAAATTCTATCACATTTGTTCAACTTTAGTCGCTCCTATTTCAGATAGCGTATTGGGCTAAGCGGCATCTCAAAGCGCATGAAATGGCGAGTAAAATGCAATACTAACCTTCTAGGATAAGGCAAACAGAGACCTGATTAGATCATTTTATATTACGGTTAATACAAGAATTCAGCGTAATTCTATCACATTTGTTCAACTTACGTCGCTCCTAATTTAGATAGCGTACTGGGCTAGGCGGCATCTTAAAGCGCATGAAATGGCGAGTAAAATGCACAATTAAACTAATAGGGTAGGGCAAACAGAGACCCGATTAGATCATTTTATATTGTGGCTAATTTAAGCATTCAGCAAAATTCTATCACATTTGTTTAATTTACGTCGCTCCTATTTCAGATAGCGTATTGGGCTAAGCGGCATCTCAAAGCGCATGAAATGGCGAGTAAAATGCACTATCAAACTTCTAGGATAAGGCAAACAGAGACCCGATTAGATCATTTTATATTACGGTTAATATAAGAATTCAGCGTAATTCTATCACATTTGTTCAACTTACGTCGCTCCTATTTCAGGTAGCGTACTGGGCTAGGCGGCAGCTTAAAGCGCGTGGAATGGCGAGTAAAATGCACTATTAAACTTCTAGGGTAGGGCCAACAGAGACCCGATTAGATCATTTTATATTTTGGTTAATATAAGGATTCAGTGAAATTCTATCACATTTGTTTAATTTACGTCGCTCCTATTTCAGATAGCGTATTGGGCAAAGCGGCATCTCAAAGCGGATGAAATGGCGAATAAAATGCACTATTAAAGTTCTAGGGTAGGGCAAACAGAGACCCGATTAGATCATTTTATATTTTGGTTAATATAAGAATTCAGCGAAATTCTATCACATTTGTTCAATTTACGTCGCTCATATTTCAGGTAGCGTATTGCACTAAGCGGCATCTCAAAGCGCATGAAATGGCGAGTAAAATGCACTATTAAACTTCTAGGGTAGGACCAACAGAGACCCGATTAAATCATTTTATATTATAGTTAATTAAAGAATTCAGCGAAATTCTATCACATTTGTTCAATTTACGTCGCTTCTATTTCAGATAGCGTATTGGGCTAAGCGGCATCTCAAAGCGCATGAAATGGCGAGTAAAATGCAATACTAAACTTCTAGGATAAGGCAAACAGAGACCCGATTAGATCATTTTATACTTTGGTTAATATAAGAATTCAGCGAAATTCTATCACATTTGTTCAATTTACGTCGCTCATATTTCAGATAGCGTATTGGGCTAAGCGGCATCTCAAAGCGCATGAAATGGCGAGCAAAATGCACTATTAAACTTCTAGGGTAGGGCAAGCAGTGACCCGATTAGATCATTTTATATTATAGTTAATTTAAGAATTCAGCCAAATTCTATCACATTTGTTCAATTTACGTCGCTCCTATTTCAGATAGCGTATTGGGCTAAGCGGTATCTCAAAGCGCATGAAATGGCGAGTAAAATGCAATACTAAACTTCTAGGATAAGGCAAACAGAGACCCGATTAGGTCATTTTATATTACGGTTAATATAAGAACTCAGCGAAATTCTATCATATTTGTTCAATTTACGTCGCTCATATTTCAGATAGCGTACTGGGCTAGGCGGCATCTTAAAGCGCGTGGAATGGCGAGTAAAATGCACTGCTAAACTTCTATGATAGGGCAATCAGAGACCCGATTAGATCATTTTATATTTTGTTTAATATAAGATTTCAGGGAAATTCTATCACATTTGTTCAATTTACGTCGCTCCTATTTCAGATAGCGTATTGGGATAAGCGGCATCTCAAAGCGCATGAAATGGCGAGTAAAATGCTCTATTAAACTTCTAGGCTAGGGCGAACAGAGACCCGATTAGATCATTTTACATTATGGTTCTTAAAAGAATTCAGCGAAATTCTATCACATTTGTTCAACGTACGTCGCTCCTATTTCAGATAGCGTATTGGGATAAGCGGCATCGAAAAGCGCATGAAATGGCGAGTAAAATGCACAATTAAACTACTAGGGTAGGGCAAACAGAGACCCGATTAGATCATTTTATATTGTGGTTAATTTAAGAATTCAGCGAAATTCTATCACATTTGTTCAATTTACGTCGCTCCTATTTCAGATAGCGTATTGGGATAAGCGGCATCTCAAAGCGCATGAAATGGCGAGTAAAATGCACTATTAAACTTCTAGGGTAGGGCGAACAGAGACACGATTAGATCATTTTACATTAAGGTTAATATAAGTATTCAGCGAGATTCTATCACATTTGTTCAATTTACGTCGCTCCTATTTCAGACAGCGTACTGGGCTAGGCGGCATCTTAAAGCGTACCGAATGGCGAGCAAAATGCACTATTAACCATCTATGATAGGGCAATCAGAGACCAGACTAGATCATTTTATACTTTGGTTAATATAAGAATTCAGCGAAATTCTATCACATTTGTTCAATTTACGTCGCTCCTATTTCAGATAGCGTATTGGGCTAGGCGGCATCTCAAAGCGCATGAAATGACGAGTGAAATGCACTATTAAACTTCTAGGGTAGGGCGAACAGAGACCCGAGCAGATCATTTTACATTATGGTTAATAAAAGAATTCAGCGAAATTCTATCACATTTGTTCAAATTACGTCGCTCCTATTTCAGATAGCGTATTGGGCTAAGCGGCATCGCAAAGCGCATGAAATGGCGAGTGAAATGCACCATTAGACTTCTATGGTAGGGCGAACAGAGACCCGATTAGATCATTTTATATTTTGGTTAATATAAGAATTCAGTGAAATGCTATCACATTTGTCAATTTACGTCGCTCCTATTTCAAATAGCGTATTGGGCTCAGCGGCATCTCAAAGCGCATGAAATGGCGAGCAAAATGCACTATTAAACTTCTAGGGTAGAGCAAACAGAGACCCGATTAGATCATTTTGTACTATGGTTAATTTAAGAATTCAGCAAAATTCTATCACATTTGTTCAATTTACGTGGCTCCTATTGCAGATAGCGAACTGGGCTATGCGGCATCTTAAAGCGTTCGGAATGGCGAGTAAAATGCACTATTTAACTTCTATCCTAAGGCAATCAGAGACCCGATTAGATCATTTTATATTTTGGTTAATATAAGAATTCAGTGAAATTCTATCACATTTGTTCAATTTACGTCGCTCCTATTTCAGATAGCGTATTGGGCAAAGCGGCATCTCAAAGCGTTTGAAATGGCGAATAAAATACACTATTAAAGTTCTAGGCTCGGGCGAACAGAGATCCGATTAGATCATTTTACATTATGGTTAATAAAAGAATTCAGCGAAATTCTATCACATTTGTTCAACTTATATCGCTCCAATTTCAGATAGCGTATTAGGCTAAGCGGCATCTCACAGCGCATGAAATGACGAGTAAAATGCACTATTAAAGTTCTAGGGTAGGGCAAACAGAGACCCGATTAGATCATTTTATATTATGGTTAATTTAAGGATTGAGCGAAATTCTATCACATTCGTTCAATTTACGTCGCTCCTATTTCAGATAGCGTACTGGGCTAGGCGGCAACTTAAAGCGCGTGGAATGGCGAGTAAAACGCACTATTAAACTTCTATGATAGGGCGAACAGAGACCAGATTAGATCATTTTCATTCTGGTTAATAAAATAATTCAGCGAAATTCTATCACCTTTGTTCAACTTTCGTCGCTCCTATTTCAGATAGCGTATTGGGCTAAGCGGCATCTCAAAGCGCATGAAATGGCGAGTAAAATGCACTATTAAACTTCTAGGGTAGGGCAAACAGAGACCCGATTAGATCATTTTATATTATGGTTAATTTAAGAATTCAGCAAAATTCTGTCACATTTGTTCAATTTACGTCGCTCCTATTTCGGATAGCGTACTGGGCGAGGCGGCACCCTAAAGCGCGTGGAGTGGCGAGTAAAATGCACTATTAATCTTCTATGATAGGGCAATCAGAGACCCGACTAGATCATTTTATATTTTGGTTAATATAAGAATTCAGCGAAATTCTATCACATCTGTTCAATTTACGTCACTCCTATTTCAGATAGCGTACTGGGCTAGGCAGCATCTTGAAGCGCGTGGAATGGCGAGTAAAGTGCACTACTAAACTTCTATGGTAGTTCGAACAGAGACCCGATTAGATCATTTTATGTTACGGTTAATTTAAGAATTCAGCAAAATTCTATCACTCTTGTTCAATTTACGTCGCTCGTATTTCAGATAGCGTACAGGGCTTGGCGGCATCTTAAAGCGCGTGGAATGGCGAGTAAAATGCAATATTAAACTTCTAGGCTAGGGCGAACAGAGACCCGATCAGATCATTTTACATTATGGTTAATAAAAGAATTCAGCGAAATTCTATCACATTTGTTCAACTTTAGTCGCTCCTATTTCAGATAGCGTATTGGGCTAAGCGGCATCTCAAAGCGCATGAAATGGCGAGTAAAATGCAATACTAACCTTCTAGGATAAGGCAAACAGAGACCCGATTAGATCATTTTATATTACGGTTAATATAAGAATTCAGCGTAATTCTATCACATTTGTTCAACTTACGTCGCTCCTAATTTAGATAGCGTACTGGGCTAGGCGGCATCTTAAAGCGCATGAAATGGCGAGTAAAATGCACAATTAAACTAATAGGGTAGGGCAAACAGAGACCCGATTAGATCATTTTATATTGTGGCTAATTTAAGCATTCAGCAAAATTCTATCACATTTGTTTAATTTACGTCGCTCCTATTTCAGATAGCGTATTGGGCTAAGCGGCATCTCAAAGCGCATGAAATGGCGAGTAAAATGCACTATCAAACTTCTAGGATAAGGCAAACAGAGACCCGATTAGATCATTTTATATTACGGTTAATATAAGAATTCAGCGTAATTCTATCACATTTGTTCAACTTACGTCGCTCCTATTTCAGATAGCGTACTGGGCTAGGCGGCAGCTTAAAGCGCGTGGAATGGCGAGTAAAATGCACAATTAAACTTCTAGGGTAGGGCCAACAGAGACCCGATTAGATCATTTTATATTTTGGTTAATATAAGGATTCAGTGAAATTCTATCACATTTGTTTAATTTACGTCGCTCCTATTTCAGATAGCGTATTGGGCAAAGCGGCATCTCAAAGCGGATGAAATGGCGAATAAAATGCACTATTAAAGTTCTAGGGTAGGGCAAACAGAGACCCGATTAGATCATTTTATATTTTGGTTAATATAAGAATTCAGCGAAATTCTATCACATTTGTTCAATTTACGTCGCTCATATTTCAGGTAGCGTATTGCACTAAGCGGCATCTCAAAGCGCATGAAATGGCGAGTAAAATGCTCTATTAAACTTCTAGGGTAGGACCAACAGAGACCCGATTAGATCATTTTACATTATGGTTCTTAAAAGAATTCAGCGAAATTCTATCACATTTGTTCAACGTACGTCGCTCCTATTTCAGATAGCGTATTGGGATAAGCGGCATCGAAAAGCGCATGAAATGGCGAGTAAAATGCACAATTAAACTACTAGGGTAGGGCAAACAGAGACCCGATTAGATCATTTTATATTGTGGTTAATTTAAGAATTCAGCGAAATTCTATCACATTTGTTCAATTTACGTCGCTCCTATTTCAGATAGCGTATTGGGATAAGCGGCATCTCAAAGCGCATGAAATGGCGAGTAAAATGCACTATTAAACTTCTAGGGTAGGGCGAACAGAGACACGATTAGATCATTTTACATTAAGGTTAATATAAGTATTCAGCGAGATTCTATCACATTTGTTCAATTTACGTCGCTCCTATTTCAGACAGCGTACTGGGCTAGGCGGCATCTTAAAGCGTGCCGAATGGCGAGCAAAATGCACTATTAACCATCTATGATAGGGCAATCAGAGACCAGACTAGATCCATTTTATACTTTGGTTAATATAAGAATTCAGCGAAATTCTATCACATTTGTTCAATTTACGTCGCTCCTATTTCAGATAGCGTATTGGGCTAAGCGGCATCTCAAAGCGCATGAAATGACGAGTGAAATGCACTATTAAACTTCTAGGGTAGGGCGAACAGAGACCCGAGCAGATCATTTTACATTATGGTTAATAAAAGAATTCAGCGAAATTCTATCACATTTGTTCAAATTACGTCGCTCCTATTTCAGATAGCGTATTGGGCTAAGCGGCATCGCAAAGCGCATGAAATGGCGAGTGAAATGCACCATTAGACTTCTATGGTAGGGCGAACAGAGACCCGATTAGATCATTTTATATTTTGGTTAATATAAGAATTCAGTGAAATTCTATCACATTTGTCAATTTACGTCGCTCCTATTTCAAATAGCGTATTGGGCTCAGCGGCATCTCAAAGCGCATGAAATGGCGAGCAAAATGCACTATTAAACTTCTAGGGTAGAGCAAACAGAGACCCGATTAGATCATTTGTACTATGGTTAATTTAAGAATTCAGCAAAATTCTATCACATTTGTTCAATTTACGTCGCTCCTATTGCAGATAGCGAACTGGGCTATGCGGCATCTTAAAGCGTTCGGAATGGCGAGTAAAATGCACTATTTAACTTCTATCCTAGGGCAATCAGAGACCCGATTAGATCATTTTATATTTTGGTTAATATAAGAATTCAGTGAAATTCTATCACATTTGTTCAACTTATATCGCTCCAATTTCAGATAGCGTATTAGGCTAAGCGGCATCTCACAGCGCATGAAATGACGAGTAAAATGCACTATTAAAGTTCTAGGGTAGGGCAAACAGAGACCCGATTAGATCATTTTATATTATGGTTAATTTAAGGATTGAGCGAAATTCTATCACATTCGTTCAATTTACGTCGCTCCTATTTCAGATAGCGTATTGGGCAAAGCGGCATCTCAAAGCGCAAGAAATGACGAGTGAAATGCACTATTAAACTTCTAGGGTAGGGCGAACAGAGACCCGATTAGATCATTTTACATTAAGGTTAATATAAGTATTCAGCGAGATTCTATCACACTTGTTCAATTTACGTCGCTCCTATTTCAGATAGCGTATTGGGCAAAGCGGCATCTCAAAGCGCAAGAAATGACGAGTGAAATGCACTATTAAACTTCTAGGGTAGAGCAAACAGAGACCCGATTAGATCATTTTGTACTATGGTTAATTTAAGAATTCAGCAAAATTCTATCACATTTGTTCAATTTACGTGGCTCCTATTGCAGATAGCGAACTGGGCTATGCGGCATCTTAAACCGTTCGGAATGGCGAGTAAAATGCACTATTTAACTTCTATCCTAGGGCAAACAGAGACCCGATTAGATCATTTTATATTATGGTTAATATAAGAATTCAGCGAAATTCTATCACATTTGTTCAATTTACGTCGCTCCTATTTCAGATAGTGTATTGGGTTAAGCGGCCTCTCAAAGCACATGAAATGGCGAGTAAAATGCGCTATTAAACTTTTTGGATAAGGCAAACGGAGACCCGATTAGATCATTTTATATTACGGTTAATATAAGTATTCAGCGTAATTCTATCACATTTGTTCATCTTACGTCGCTCCTATTTCAGATAGCGTACTGGGCTAGGAGGCATCTTAAAGCGCGTGGAAGATCGAGAGAAATGCACTACTAAACTTCTATGATAGAGCAATCAGAGACCCGATTAGATCATTTTATATTTTGTTTAATATAAAATTTCAGGGAAATTCTATCACATTTGTTCAATTTACGTCGCTCCTATTTCAGATAGCGTATTGGGCTAAGCGGCATCACAAAGCGCATGAAATGGCGAACAAAATGCACTATTCAACTTCTATCCTAGGGCAATCAGAGACCCGATTAGATCATTTTATATTTTGGTTAATATAAGAATTCAGTGAAATTCTATCACATTTGTTCAATTTACGTCGCTCCTATTTCAGATAGCGTATTGGGCAAAGCGGCATCTCAAAGCGTTTGAATTGGCGAATAAAATACACTATTAAAGTTCTAGGCTCGGGCGAACAGAGATCCGATTAGATCATTTTACATTATGGTTAATAAAAGAATTCAGCGAAATTCTATCACATTTGTTCAACTTATATCGCTCCAATTTCAGATAGCGTATTGGGCAATGCGGCATCTCAAAGCGCATGAAATGGCGAGTAAAATGCACTATTAAACTTCTATGGTAGGGCGAACAGAGACCCGATTAGATCATTTTACATTAAGGTTAATATAAGGACTCACGGAAATTCTATCACATTTGTTCAACTTACGTCGCTCCTATTTCAGATAGCGTATTGGGCAATGCGGCATCACAAAGCGCATGAAATGGCGAGTAAAATGCACTATTAAACTTCTATGGTAGGGCGAACAGAGACCCGATTAGATCATTTTACATTAAGGTTAATATAAGGACTCACGGAAATTCTATCACATTTGTTCAATTTACGTCGCTCCTATTTCAGACAGCGTATTGGGCTATGCGGCATCTGAAAGCGCATGAAATGGCGAGTAAAATGCACTATTAAACTTCTAGGGTAGGGCAAACAGAGACCCGATTAGATCATTTTATATTATGGTTAATATAAGAATTCAGCGAAATTCTATCACATTTGTTCAATTTACGTCGCTCCTATTTCAGATAGCGTATTCGGTTAAGCGGCCTCTCAAAGCGCATGAAATGGCGAGTAAAATGCGCTATTAAACTTTTAGGATAAGGCAAACGGAGACCCGATTAGATCATTTTATATTACGGTTAATATAAGTATTCAGCGTAATTCTATCACATTTGTTCATCTTACGTCGCTCCTATTTCAGATAGCGTACGGGGCTAGGAGGCATCTTAAAGCGCGTGGAAGGGCGAGTAAAATGCACTACTAAACTTCTATGATAGAGCAATCAGAGACCCGATTAGATCATTTTATATTTTGTTTAATATAAAATTTCAGGGAAATTCTATCACATTTGTTCAATTTACGTCGCTCCTATTTCAGATAGCGTATTGGGCTAAGCGGCATCACAAAGCGCATGAAATGGCGAACAAAATGCACTATTCAACTTCTAGGCTAGGGCGAACAGAGACCAGATTAGATCATTTTATACTTTGGTTAACATAAGGATTCTGCGAAATTTTATCACATTTGTTCAATTTACGTCGCTCCTATTTCAGATAGCTTATTGGGCTAAGCGGCATCTGAAGGCGCATGAAGTGACGAGTAAAATGCACTATTAAACTTCTAGGGTAGGGCAAACAGAGACCCGATTAGATCATTTTATATTATGGTTAATTTAAGATGTCAGCAAAATTCTATCACATTTGTTCAATTTACGTCGCTCCTATTTCAGATAGCGTACTGGGCTAGGCGGCATCTTAAAGCGCGTGGAATGGCGAGTAAAATGCACTATTAAACTTCTAGGGTAGGGCAAACAGAGACCAGATTAGATCATTTTATATTATGGTTAATATAAGAATTCAGCGAAATTTTATCACATTTGTTCAATTTACGTCGCTCCTATTTCAGATAGCTTATTGGGCTAAGCGGCATCTGAAGGCGCATGAAGTGACGAGTAAAATGCACTATTAAACTTCTAGGGTAGGGCAAACAGAGACCCGATTAGATCATTTTATATTATGGTTAATTTAAGAATTCAGCAAAATTCTATCACATTCGTTCAATTTAGGTCGCTCCTATTTCAGATAGCGTACTGGGATAGGCGGCACCTTAAAGCGCGTGGAATGCCGAGTAAAATCCACTATTAAACTTCTAGGCTAGGGCGAACAGAGACCAGATTAGATCATTTTACATTCTGGTTAATAAAATAATTCAGCGAAATTCTATCACATTTGTTCAACTTTCGTCGCTCATATTTCAGATAGCGTATTGGGCTAAGCGGCATCTCAAAGCGAATGAAATGGCGAGTAAAATGCACTATTAAACTTCTAGGGTAGGGCAATCAGTGACCCGATTAGATCATTTTATATTATAGTTAATTTAAGAATTCAACGAAATTCTATCACATTTGTTCAACTTACGTCGCTCCTAATTTAGATAGCGTACTGGGCTAGGCGGCATCTTAAAGCGCGTGGAATGTCGAGTAAAATGCACTGCTAAACTTCTATGATAGGGCAATCAGAGACCCGATTAGATCATTGTATATTTTGTTTAATATAAGATTTCAGGGAAATTCTATCACATTTGTTCAATTTACGTCGCTCCTATTTCAGATAGCGTATTGGGCTAAGCGGCATCTCAAGGCGCATGAAATGGCGAATAAAATGCGCTATTAAACTTCTAGGCTAGGGCGAACAGAGACCCGATTAGATCATTTTACATTGTGGTTCTTAAAAGAATTCAGCGAAATTCTATCACATTTGTTCAACGTACGTCGCTCCTATTTCAGACAGCGTATTGGGATAAGCGGCATCGAAAAGCGCATGAAATGGCGAGTAAAATGCACAATTAAACTACTAGGGTAGGGCAAACAGAGACCCGATTAGATCATTTTATATTGTGGTTAATTTAAGAATTCAGCAAAATTCTATCACATTTGTTCAAGTTACGTCGCTCCGATTTCAGATAGCGTACTGGGCTAGGCGGCATCTTAAAGCGCGTGGAATGGCGAGTAAAATGCACTAGTAATCTTCTATGATAGGGCAATCAGAGACCCGATTAGATCATTTTATATTATGTTTAATATAAGATTTGAGGGAAATTATATCACATTTGTTTAATTTACGTCGCTCCTATTTCAGATAGCGTATTGGGCGAAGCGGCATCTCAAAGCGCATGAAATGGCGATTAAAATGCACTATTAAACTTCTAGGGTAGGGCAAGCAGAGACCCGATTAGATCATTTTATATTATGGTTAATTTAAGAATTCAGCAAAATTCTATCACATTCGTTCAATTTAGGTCGCTCCTATTTCAGATAGCGTACTGGGCTAGGCGGCAACTTAAAGCGCGTGGAATGGCGAGTAAAATGCACTATTAAACTTCTAGGGTAGGGCAAACAGAGACCCGATTAGATCATTTTATATTATGGTTAATTTAAGAATTCAGCAAAATTCTATCACATTTGTTCAATTTACGTCGCTCCTATTTCAGATAGCGTACTGGGCTAGGCGGCAACTTAAAGCGCGTGGAATGGCGAGTAAAACGCACTATTAAACTTCTATGATAGGGCGAACAGAGACCAGATTAGATCATTTTCATTCTGGTTAATAAAATAATTCAGCGAAATTCTATCACCTTTGTTCAACTTTCGTCGCTCCTATTTCAGATAGCGTATTGGGCTAAGCGGCATCTCAAAGCGCATGAAATGGCGAGTAAAATGCACTATTAAACTTCTAGGGTAGGGCAAACAGAGACCCGATTAGATCATTTTATATTATGGTTAATTGAAGAATTCAGCAAAATTCTGTCACATTTGTTCAATTTACATCGCTCCTATTTCGGATAGCGTACTGGGCGAGGCGGCACCCTAAAGTGCGTGGAGTGGCGAGTAAAATGCACTATTAATCTTCTATGATAGGGCAATCAGAGACCCGATTAGATCATTTTATATTTTGGTTAATATAAGAATTCAGCGAAATTCTATCACATCTGTTCAATTTACGTCGCTCATATTTCAGATAGCGTACTGGGCTAGGCGGCATCTTAAAGCGCGTGGAATGGCGAGTAAAATGCACTGCTAAACTTCTATGATAGGGCAATCAGAGACCCGATTAGATCATTTTATATTTTGTTTAATATAAGATTTCAGGGAAATTCTATCACATTTGTTCAATTTACGTCGCTCCTATTTCAGATAGCGTATTGGGATAAGCGGCATCTCAAAGCGCATGAAATGGCGAGTAAAATGCTCTATTAAACTTCTAGGCTAGGGCGAACAGAGACCCGATTAGATCATTTTACATTATGGTTCTTAAAAGAATTCAGCGAAATTCTATCACATTTGTTCAACGTACGTCGCTCCTATTTCAGATAGCGTATTGGGATAAGCGGCATCGAAAAGCGCATGAAATGGCGAGTAAAATGCACAATTAAACTACTAGGGTAGGGCAAACAGAGACCCGATTAGATCATTTTATATTGTGGTTAATTTAAGAATTCAGCGAAATTCTATCACATTTGTTCAATTTACGTCGCTCCTATTTCAGATAGCGTATTGGGATAAGCGGCATCTCAAAGCGCATGAAATGGCGAGTAAAATGCACTATTAAACTTCTAGGGTAGGGCGAACAGAGACACGATTAGATCATTTTACATTAAGGTTAATATAAGTATTCAGCGAGATTCTATCACATTTGTTCAATTTACGTCGCTCCTATTTCAGACAGCGTACTGGGCTAGGCGGCATCTTAAAGCGTGCCGAATGGCGAGCAAAATGCACTATTAACCATCTATGATAGGGCAATCAGAGACCAGACTAGATCATTTTATACTTTGGTTAATATAAGAATTCAGCGAAATTCTATCACATTTGTTCAATTTACGTCGCTCCTATTTCAGATAGCGTATTGTGCTAGGCGGCATCTCAAAGCGCATGAAATGACGAGTGAAATGCACTATTAAACTTCTAGGGTAGGGCGAACAGAGACCCGAGCAGATCATTTTACATTATGGTTAATAAAAGAATTCAGCGAAATTCTATCACATTTGTTCAAATTACGTCGCTCCTATTTCAGATAGCGTATTGGGCTAAGCGGCATCGCAAAGCGCATGAAATGGCGAGTGAAATGCACCATTAGACTTCTATGGTAGGGCGAACAGAGACCCGATTAGATCATTTTATATTTTGGTTAATATAAGAATTCAGTGAAATTCTATCACATTTGTCAATTTACGTCGCTCCTATTTCAAATAGCGTATTGGGCTCAGCGGCATCTTAAAGCGCATGAAATGGCGAGCAAAATGCACTATTAAACTTCTAGGGTAGAGCAAACAGAGACCCGATTAGATCATTTTGTACTATGGTTAATTTAAGAATTCAGCAAAATTCTATCACATTTGTTCAATTTACGTGGCTCCTATTGCAGATAGCGAACTGGGCTATGCGGCATCTTAAAGCGTTCGGAATGGCGAGTAAAATGCACTATTTAACTTCTATCCTAGGGCAATCAGAGACCCGATTAGATCATTTTATATTTTGGTTAATATAAGAATTCAGTGAAATTCTATCACATTTGTTCAACTTATATCGCTCCAATTTCAGATAGCGTATTAGGCTAAGCGGCATCTCACAGCGCATGAAATGACGAGTAAAATGCACTATTAAAGTTCTAGGGTAGGGCAAACAGAGACCCGATTAGATCATTTTATATTATGGTTAATTTAAGGATTGAGCGAAATTCTATCACATTCGTTCAATTTACGTCGCTCCTATTTCAGATAGCGTATTGGGCAAAGCGGCATCTCAAAGCGCAAGAAATGACGAGTGAAATGCACTATTAAACTTCTAGGGTAGGGCGAACAGAGACCCGATTAGATCATTTTACATTAAGGTTAATATAAGTATTCAGCGAGATTCTATCACACTTGTTCAATTTACGTCGCTCCTATTTCAGATAGCGTATTGGGCAAAGCGGCATCTCAAAGCGCATGAAATGACGAGTGAAATGCACTATTAAACTTCTAGGGTAGAGCAAACAGAGACCCGATTAGATCATTTTGTACTATGGTTAATTTAAGAATTCAGCAAAATTCTATCACATTTGTTCAATTTACGTGGCTCCTATTGCAGATAGCGAACTGGGCTATGCGGCATCTTAAAGCGTTCGGAATGGCGAGTAAAATGCACTATTTAACTTCTATCCTAGGGCAAACAGAGACCCGATTAGATCATTTTATATTATGGTTAATATAAGAATTCAGCGAAATTCTATCACATTTGTTCAATTTACGTCGCTCCTATTTCAGATAGTGTATTGGGTTAAGCGGCCTCTCAAAGCACATGAAATGGCGAGTAAAATGCGCTATTAAACTTTTTGGATAAGGCAAACGGAGACCCGATTAGATCATTTTATATTACGGTTAATATAAGTATTCAGCGTAATTCTATCACATTTGTTCATCTTACGTCGCTCCTATTTCAGATAGCGTACTGGGCTAGGAGGCATCTTAAAGCGCGTGGAAGATCGAGAGAAATGCACTACTAAACTTCTATGATAGAGCAATCAGAGACCCGATTAGATCATTTTATATTTTGTTTAATATAAAATTTCAGGGAAATTCTATCACATTTGTTCAATTTACGTCGCTCCTATTTCAGATAGCGTATTGGGCTAAGCGGCATCACAAAGCGCATGAAATGGCGAACAAAATGCACTATTCAACTTCTATCCTAGGGCAATCAGAGACCCGATTAGATCATTTTATATTTTGGTTAATATAAGAATTCAGTGAAATTCTATCACATTTGTTCAATTTACGTCGCTCCTATTTCAGATAGCGTATTGGGCAAAGCGGCATCTCAAAGCGTTTGAATTGGCGAATAAAATACACTATTAAAGTTCTAGGCTCGGGCGAACAGAGATCCGATTAGATCATTTTACATTATGGTTAATAAAAGAATTCAGCGAAATTCTATCACATTTGTTCAACTTATATCGCTCCAATTTCAGATAGCGTATTGGGCAATGCGGCATCTCAAAGCGCATGAAATGGCGAGTAAAATGCACTATTAAACTTCTATGGTAGGGCGAACAGAGACCCGATTAGATCATTTTACATTAAGGTTAATATAAGGACTCACGGAAATTCTATCACATTTGTTCAATTTACGTCGCTCCTATTTCAGACAGCGTATTGGGCTATGCGGCATCTGAAAGCGCATGAAATGGCGAGTAAAATGCACTATTAAACTTCTAGGGTAGGGCAAACAGAGACCCGATTAGATCATTTTATATTATGGTTAATATAAGAATTCAGCGAAATTCTATCACATTTGTTCAATTTACGTCGCTCCTATTTCAGATAGCGTATTCGGTTAAGCGGCCTCTCAAAGCGCATGAAATGGCGAGTAAAATGCACTATTAAACTTCTATGGTAGGGCGAACAGAGACCCGATTAGATCATTTTACATTAAGGTTAATATAAGGACTCACGGAAATTCTATCACATTTGTTCAATTTACGTCGCTCCTATTTCAGACAGCGTATTGGGCTATGCGGCATCTGAAAGCGCATGAAATGGCGAGTAAAATGCACTATTAAACTTCTAGGGTAGGGCAAACAGAGACCCGATTAGATCATTTTATATTATGGTTAATATAAGAATTCAGCGAAATTCTATCACATTTGTTCAATTTACGTCGCTCCTATTTCAGATAGCGTATTCGGTTAAGCGGCCTCTCAAAGCGCATGAAATGGCGAGTAAAATGCGCTATTAAACTTTTAGGATAAGGCAAACGGAGACCCGATTAGATCATTTTATATTACGGTTAATATAAGTATTCAGCGTAATTCTATCACATTTGTTCATCTTACGTCGCTCCTATTTCAGATAGCGTACGGGGCTAGGAGGCATCTTAAAGCGCGTGGAAGGGCGAGTAAAATGCACTACTAAACTTCTATGATAGAGCAATCAGAGACCCGATTAGATCATTTTATATTTTGTTTAATATAAAATTTCAGGGAAATTCTATCACATTTGTTCAATTTACGTCGCTCCTATTTCAGATAGCGTATTGGGCTAAGCGGCATCACAAAGCGCATGAAATGGCGAACAAAATGCACTATTCAACTTCTAGGCTAGGGCGAACAGAGACCAGATTAGATCATTTTATACTTTGGTTAACATAAGGATTCTGCGAAATTTTATCACATTTGTTCAATTTACGTCGCTCCTATTTCAGATAGCTTATTGGGCTAAGCGGCATCTGAAGGCGCATGAAGTGACGAGTAAAATGCACTATTAAACTTCTAGGGTAGGGCAAACAGAGACCCGATTAGATCATTTTATATTATGGTTAATTTAAGATGTCAGCAAAATTCTATCACATTTGTTCAATTTACGTCGCTCCTATTTCAGATAGCGTACTGGGCTAGGCGGCATCTTAAAGCGCGTGGAATGGCGAGTAAAATGCACTATTAAACTTCTAGGGTAGGGCAAACAGAGACCAGATTAGATCATTTTATATTATGGTTAATATAAGAATTCAGCGAAATTTTATCACATTTGTTCAATTTACGTCGCTCCTATTTCAGATAGCTTATTGGGCTAAGCGGCATCTGAAGGCGCATGAAGTGACGAGTAAAATGCACTATTAAACTTCTAGGGTAGGGCAAACAGAGACCCGATTAGATCATTTTATATTATGGTTAATTTAAGAATTCAGCAAAATTCTATCACATTCCTTCAATTTAGGTCGCTCCTATTTCAGATAGCGTACTGGGATAGGCGGCACCTTAAAGCGCGTGGAATGCCGAGTAAAATCCACTATTAAACTTCTAGGCTAGGGCGAACAGAGACCAGATTAGATCATTTTACATTCTGGTTAATAAAATAATTCAGCGAAATTCTATCACATTTGTTCAACTTTCGTCGCTCATATTTCAGATAGCGTATTGGGCTAAGCGGCATCTCAAAGCGAATGAAATGGCGAGTAAAATGCACTATTAAACTTCTAGGGTAGGGCAATCAGTGACCCGATTAGATCATTTTATATTATAGTTAATTTAAGAATTCAACGAAATTCTATCACATTTGTTCAACTTACGTCGCTCCTAATTTAGATAGCGTACTGGGCTAGGCGGCATCTTAAAGCGCGTGGAATGTCGAGTAAAATGCACTGCTAAACTTCTATGATAGGGCAATCAGAGACCCGATTAGATCATTGTATATTTTGTTTAATATAAGATTTCAGGGAAATTCTATCACATTTGTTCAATTTACGTCGCTCCTATTTCAGATAGCGTATTGGGCTAAGCGGCATCTCAAGGCGCATGAAATGGCGAATAAAATGCGCTATTAAACTTCTAGGCTAGGGCGAACAGAGACCCGATTAGATCATTTTACATTATGGTTCTTAAAAGAATTCAGCGAAATTCTATCACATTTGTTCAACGTACGTCGCTCCTATTTCAGATAGCGTATTGGGATAAGCGGCATCGAAAAGCGCATGAAATGGCGAGTAAAATGCACAACTAAACTACTAGGGTAGGGCAAACAGAGACCCGATTAGATCATTTTATATTGTGGTTAATTTAAGAATTCAGCAAAATTCTATCACATTTGTTCAAGTTACGTCGCTCCGATTTCAGATAGCGTACTGGGCTAGGCGGCATCTTAAAGCGCGTGGAATGGCGAGTAAAATGCACTAGTAATCTTCTATGATAGGGCAATCAGAGACCCGATTAGATCATTTTATATTATGTTTAATATAAGATTTGAGGGAAATTATATCACATTTGTTTAATTTACGTCGCTCCTATTTCAGATAGCGTATTGGGCGAAGCGGCATCTCAAAGCGCATGAAATGGCGATTAAAATGCACTATTAAACTTCTAGGGTAGGGCAAGCAGAGACCCGATTAGATCATTTTATATTATGGTTAATTTAAGAATTCAGCAAAATTCTATCACATTCGTTCAATTTAGGTCGCTCCTATTTCAGATAGCGTACTGGGCTAGGCGGCAACTTAAAGCGCGTGGAATGGCGAGTAAAATGCACTATTAAACTTCTAGGGTAGGGCAAACAGAGACCCGATTAGATCATTTTATATTATGGTTAATTTAAGAATTCAGCAAAATTCTATCACATTTGTTCAATTTACGTCGCTCCTATTTCAGATAGCGTACTGGGCTAGGCGGCAACTTAAAGCGCGTGGAATGGCGAGTAAAACGCACTATTAAACTTCTATGATAGGGCGAACAGAGACCAGATTAGATCATTTTCATTCTGGTTAATAAAATAATTCAGCGAAATTCTATCACCTTTGTTCAACTTTCGTCGCTCCTATTTCAGATAGCGTATTGGGCTAAGCGGCATCTCAAAGCGCATGAAATGGCGAGTAAAATGCACTATTAAACTTCTAGGGTAGGGCAAACAGAGACCCGATTAGATCATTTTATATTATGGTTAATTGAAGAATTCAGCAAAATTCTGTCACATTTGTTCAATTTACATCGCTCCTATTTCGGATAGCGTACTGGGCGAGGCGGCACCCTAAAGTGCGTGGAGTGGCGAGTAAAATGCACTATTAATCTTCTATGATAGGGCAATCAGAGACCCGATTAGATCATTTTATATTTTGGTTAATATAAGAATTCAGCGAAATTCTATCACATCTGTTCAATTTACGTCACTCCTATTTCAGATAGCGTACTGGGCTAGGCAGCATCTTGAAGCGCGTGGAATGGCGAGTAAAGTGCACTACTAAACTTCTATGGTAGTTCGAACAGAGACCCGATTAGATCATTTTATGTTATGGTTAATTTAAGAATTCAGCAAAATTCTATCACTCTTGTTCAATTTACGTCGCTCGTATTTCAGATAGCGTACTGGGCTAGGCGGCATCTTAAAGCGCGTGGAATGGCGAGTAAAATGCAATATTAAACTTCTAGGCTAGGGCGAACAGAGACCCGATCAGATCATTTTACATTATGGTTAATAAAAGAATTCAGCGAAATTCTATCACATTTGTTCAACTTTAGTCGCTCCTATTTCAGATAGCGTATTGGGCTAAGCGGCATCTCAAAGCGCATGAAATGGCGAGTAAAATGCAATACTAACCTTCTAGGATAAGGCAAACAGAGACCCGATTAGATCATTTTATATTGTGGTTAATTTAAGAATTCAGCGAAATTCTATCACATTTGTTCAATTTACGTCGCTCCTATTTCAGATAGCGTATTGGGATAAGCGGCATCTCAAAGCGCATGAAATGGCGAGTAAAATGCACTATTAAACTTCTAGGGTAGGGCGAACAGAGACACGATTAGATCATTTTACATTAAGGTTAATATAAGTATTCAGCGAGATTCTATCACATTTGTTCAATTTACGTCGCTCCTATTTCAGACAGCGTACTGGGCTAGGCGGCATCTTAAAGCGTACCGAATGGCGAGCAAAATGCACTATTAACCATCTATGATAGGGCAATCAGAGACCAGACTAGATCATTTTATACTTTGGTTAATATAAGAATTCAGCGAAATTCTATCACATTTGTTCAATTTACGTCGCTCCTATTTCAGATAGCGTATTGGGCTAGGCGGCATCTCAAAGCGCATGAAATGACGAGTGAAATGCACTATTAAACTTCTAGGGTAGGGCGAACAGAGACCCGAGCAGATCATTTTACATTATGGTTAATAAAAGAATTCAGCGAAATTCTATCACATTTGTTCAAATTACGTCACTCCTATTTCAGATAGCGTATTGGGCTAAGCGGCATCGCAAAGCGCATGAAATGGCGCGTGAAATGCACCATTAGACTTCTATGGTAGGGCGAACAGAGACCCGATTAGATCATTTTATATTTTGGTTAATATAAGAATTCAGTGAAATGCTATCACATTTGTCAATTTACGTCGCTCCTATTTCAAATAGCGTATTGGGCTCAGCGGCATCTCAAAGCGCATGAAATGGCGAGCAAAATGCACTATTAAACTTCTAGGGTAGAGCAAACAGAGACCCGATTAGATCATTTTGTACTATGGTTAATTTAAGAATTCAGCAAAATTCTATCACATTTGTTCAATTTACGTGGCTCCTATTGCAGATAGCGAACTGGGCTATGCGGCATCTTAAAGCGTTCGGAATGGCGAGTAAAATGCACTATTTAACTTCTATCCTAGGGCAATCAGAGACCCGATTAGATCATTTTATATTTTGGTTAATATAAGAATTCAGTGAAATTCTATCACATTTGTTCAATTTACGTCGCTCCTATTTCAGATAGCGTATTGGGCAAAGCGGCATCTCAAAGCGTTTGAAATGGCGAATAAAATACACTATTAAAGTTCTAGGCTCGGGCGAACAGAGATCCGATTAGATCATTTTACATTATGGTTAATAAAAGAATTCAGCGAAATTCTATCACATTTGTTCAACTTATATCGCTCCAATTTCAGATAGCGTATTAGGCTAAGCGGCATCTCACAGCGCATGAAATGACGAGTAAAATGCACTATTAAAGTTCTAGGGTAGGGCAAACAGAGACCCGATTAGATCATTTTATATTATGGTTAATTTAAGGATTGAGCGAAATTCTATCACATTCGTTCAATTTACGTCGCTCCTATTTCAGATAGCGTACTGGGCTAGGCGGCAACTTAAAGCGCGTGGAATGGCGAGTAAAACGCACTATTAAACTTCTATGATAGGGCGAACAGAGACCAGATTAGATCATTTTCATTCTGGTTAATAAAATAATTCAGCGAAATTCTATCACCTTTGTTCAACTTTCGTCGCTCCTATTTCAGATAGCGTATTGGGCTAAGCGGCATCTCAAAGCGCATGAAATGGCGAGTAAAATGCACTATTAAACTTCTAGGGTAGGGCAAACAGAGACCCGATTAGATCATTTTATATTATGGTTAATTTAAGAATTCAGCAAAATTCTGTCACATTTGTTCAATTTACGTCGCTCCTATTTCGGATAGCGTACTGGGCGAGGCGGCACCCTAAAGCGCGTGGAGTGGCGAGTAAAATGCACTATTAATCTTCTATGATAGGGCAATCAGAGACCCGACTAGATCATTTTATATTTTGGTTAATATAAGAATTCAGCGAAATTCTATCACATCTGTTCAATTTACGTCACTCCTATTTCAGATAGCGTACTGGGCTAGGCAGCATCTTGAAGTGCGTGGAATGGCGAGTAAAGTGCACTACTAAACTTCTATGGTAGTTCGAACAGAGACCCGATTAGATCATTTTATGTTACGGTTAATTTAAGAATTCAGCAAAATTCTATCACTCTTGTTCAATTTACGTCGCTCGTATTTCAGATAGCGTACAGGGCTTGGCGGCATCTTAAAGCGCGTGGAATGGCGAGTAAAATGCAATATTAAACTTCTAGGCTAGGGCGAACAGAGACCCGATCAGATCATTTTACATTATGGTTAATAAAAGAATTCAGCGAAATTCTATCACATTTGTTCAACTTTAGTCGCTCCTATTTCAGATAGCGTATTGGGCTAAGCGGCATCTCAAAGCGCATGAAATGGCGAGTAAAATGCAATACTAACCTTCTAGGATAAGGCAAACAGAGACCCGATTAGATCATTTTATATTACGGTTAATATAAGAATTCAGCGTAATTCTATCACATTTGTTCAACTTACGTCGCTCCTAATTTAGATAGCGTACTGGGCTAGGCGGCATCTTAAAGCGCATGAAATGGCGAGTAAAATGCACAATTAAACTAATAGGGTAGGGCAAACAGAGACCCGATTAGATCATTTTATATTGTGGCTAATTTAAGCATTCAGCAAAATTCTATCACATTTGTTTAATTTACGTCGCTCCTATTTCAGATAGCGTATTGGGCTAAGCGGCATCTCAAAGCGCATGAAATGGCGAGTAAAATGCACTATCAAACTTCTAGGATAAGGCAAACAGAGACCCGATTAGATCATTTTATATTACGGTTAATATAAGAATTCAGCGTAATTCTATCACATTTGTTCAACTTACGTCGCTCCTATTTCAGGTAGCGTACTGGGCTAGGCGGCAGCTTAAAGCGCGTGGAATGGCGAGTAAAATGCACAATTAAACTTCTAGGGTAGGGCCAACAGAGACCCGATTAGATCATTTTATATTTTGGTTAATATAAGGATTCAGTGAAATTCTATCACATTTGTTTAATTTACGTCGCTCCTATTTCAGATAGCGTATTGGGCAAAGCGGCATCTCAAAGCGGATGAAATGGCGAATAAAATGCACTATTAAAGTTCTAGGGTAGGGCAAACAGAGACCCGATTAGATCATTTTATATTTTGGTTAATATAAGAATTCAGCGAAATTCTATCACATTTGTTCAATTTACGTCGCTCATATTTCAGGTAGCGTATTGCACTAAGCGGCATCTCAAAGCGCATGAAATGGCGAGTAAAATGCACTATTAAACTTCTAGGGTAGGACCAACAGAGACCCGATTAAATCATTTTATATTATAGTTAATTTAAGAATTCAGCGAAATTCTATCACATTTGTTCAATTTACGTCGCTCCTATTTCAGATAGCGTATTGGGCTAAGCGGCATCTCAAAGCGCATGAAATGGCGAGTAAAATGCAATACTAAACTTCTAGGATAAGGCAAACAGAGACCCGATTAGATCATTTTATATTTTGGTTAATATAAGAATTCAGCGAAATTCTATCACATTTGTTCAATTTACGTCGCTCATATTTCAGATAGCGTATTGGGCTAAGCGGCATCTCAAAGCGCATGAAATGGCGAGCAAAATGCACTACTAAACTTCTAGGGTAGGGCAATCAGTGACCCGATTAGATCATTTTATATTATAGTTAATTTAAGAATTCAGCCAAATTCTATCACATTTGTTCAATTTACGTCGCTCCTATTTCAGATAGCGTAGTGGGCTAAGCGGTATCTCAAAGCGCATGAAATGGCGAGTAAAATGCAATACTAAACTTCTAGGATAAGGCAAACAGAGACCCGATTAGGTCATTTTATATTACGGTTAATATAAGAACTCAGCGAAATTCTATCATATTTGTTCAATTTACGTCGCTCATATTTCAGATAGCGTACTGGGCTAGGCGGCATCTTAAAGCGCGTGGAATGGCGAGTAAAATGCACTGCTAAACTTCTATGATAGGGCAATCAGAGACCCGATTAGATCATTTTATATTTTGTTTAATATAAGATTTCAGGGAAATTCTATCACATTTGTTCAATTTACGTCGCTCCTATTTCAGATAGCGTATTGGGATAAGCGGCATCTCAAAGCGCATGAAATGGCGAGTAAAATGCTCTATTAAACTTCTAGGCTAGGGCGAACAGAGACCCGATTAGATCATTTTACATTATGGTTCTTAAAAGAATTCAGCGAAATTCTATCACATTTGTTCAACGTACGTCGCTCCTATTTCAGATAGCGTATTGGGATAAGCGGCATCGAAAAGCGCATGAAATGGCGAGTAAAATGCACAATTAAACTACTAGGGTAGGGCAAACAGAGACCCGATTAGATCATTTTATATTGTGGTTAATTTAAGAATTCAGCGAAATTCTATCACATTTGTTCAATTTACGTCGCTCCTATTTCAGATAGCGTATTGGGATAAGCGGCATCTCAAAGCGCATGAAATGGCGAGTAAAATGCACTATTAAACTTCTAGGGTAGGGCGAACAGAGACACGATTAGATCATTTTACATTAAGGTTAATATAAGTATTCAGCGAGATTCTATCACATTTGTTCAATTTACGTCGCTCCTATTTCAGACAGCGTACTGGGCTAGGCGGCATCTTAAAGCGTGCCGAATGGCGAGCAAAATGCACTATTAACCATCTATGATAGGGCAATCAGAGACCAGACTAGATCATTTTATACTTTGGTTAATATAAGAATTCAGCGAAATTCTATCACATTTGTTCAATTTACGTCGCTCCTATTTCAGATAGCGTATTGGGCTAGGCGGCATCTCAAAGCGCATGAAATGACGAGTGAAATGCACTATTAAACTTCTAGGGTAGGGCGAACAGAGACCCGAGCAGATCATTTTACATTATGGTTAATAAAAGAATTCAGCGAAATTCTATCACATTTGTTCAACTTACGTCGCTCCTATTTCAGATAGCGTATTGGGCTAAGCGGCATCGCAAAGCGCATGAAATGGCGAGTGAAATGCACCATTAGACTTCTATGGTAGGGCGAACAGAGACCCGATTAGATCATTTTATATTTTGGTTAATATAAGAATTCAGTGAAATTCTATCACATTTGTCAATTTACGTCGCTCCTATTTCAAATAGCGTATTGGGCTCAGCGGCATCTCAAAGCGCATGAAATGGCGAGCAAAATGCACTATTAAACTTCTAGGGTAGAGCAAACAGAGACCCGATTAGATCATTTTGTACTATGGTTAATTTAAGAATTCAGCAAAATTCTATCACATTTGTTCAATTTACGTCGCTCCTATTGCAGATAGCGAACTGGGCTATGCGGCATCTTAAAGCGTTCGGAATGGCGAGTAAAATGCACTATTTAACTTCTATCCTAGGGCAATCAGAGACCCGATTAGATCATTTTATATTTTGGTTAATATAAGAATTCAGTGAAATTCTATCACATTTGTTCAACTTATATCGCTCCAATTTCAGATAGCGTATTAGGCTAAGCGGCATCTCACAGCGCATGAAATGACGAGTAAAATGCACTATTAAAGTTCTAGGGTAGGGCAAACAGAGACCCGATTAGATCATTTTATATTATGGTTAATTTAAGGATTGAGCGAAATTCTATCACATTCGTTCAATTTACGTCGCTCCTATTTCAGATAGCGTATTGGGCAAAGCGGCATCTCAAAGCGCAAGAAATGACGAGTGAAATGCACTATTAAACTTCTAGGGTAGGGCGAACAGAGACCCGATTAGATCATTTTACATTAAGGTTAATATAAGTATTCAGCGAGATTCTATCACACTTGTTCAATTTACGTCGCTCCTATTTCAGATAGCGTATTGGGCAAAGCGGCATCTCAAAGCGCAAGAAATGACGAGTGAAATGCACTATTAAACTTCTAGGGTAGAGCAAACAGAGACCCGATTAGATCATTTTGTACTATGGTTAATTTAAGAATTCAGCAAAATTCTATCACATTTGTTCAATTTACGTGGCTCCTATTGCAGATAGCGAACTGGGCTATGCGGCATCTTAAAGCGTTCGGAATGGCGAGTAAAATGCACTATTTAACTTCTATCCTAGGGCAAACAGAGACCCGATTAGATCATTTTATATTATGGTTAATATAAGAATTCAGCGAAATTCTATCACATTTGTTCAATTTACGTCGCTCCTATTTCAGATAGTGTATTGGGTTAAGCGGCCTCTCAAAGCACATGAAATGGCGAGTAAAATGGGCTATTAAACTTTTTGGATAAGGCAAACGGAGACCCGATTAGATCATTTTATATTACGGTTAATATAAGTATTCAGCGTAATTCTATCACATTTGTTCATCTTACGTCGCTCCTATTTCAGATAGCGTACTGGGCTAGGAGGCATCTTAAAGCGCGTGGAAGATCGAGAGAAATGCACTACTAAACTTCTATGATAGAGCAATCAGAGACCCGATTAGATCATTTTATATTTTGTTTAATATAAAATTTCAGGGAAATTCTATCACATTTGTTCAATTTACGTCGCTCCTATTTCAGATAGCGTATTGGGCTAAGCGGCATCACAAAGCGCATGAAATGGCGAACAAAATGCACTATTCAACTTCTATCCTAGGGCAATCAGAGACCCGATTAGATCATTTTATATTTTGGTTAATATAAGAATTCAGTGAAATTCTATCACATTTGTTCAATTTACGTCGCTCCTATTTCAGATAGCGTATTGGGCAAAGCGGCATCTCAAAGCGTTTGAAATGGCGAATAAAATACACTATTAAAGTTCTAGGCTCGGGCGAACAGAGATCCGATTAGATCATTTTACATTATGGTTAATAAAAGAATTCAGCGAAATTCTATCACATTTGTTCAACTTATATCGCTCCAATTTCAGATAGCGTATTGGGCAATGCGGCATCTCAAAGCGCATGAAATGGCGAGTAAAATGCACTATTAAACTTCTATGGTAGGGCGAACAGAGACCCGATTAGATCATTTTACATTAAGGTTAATATAAGGACTCACGGAAATTCTATCACATTTGTACAACTTACGTCGCTCCTATTTCAGATAGCGTATTGGGCAATGCGGCATCACAAAGCGCATGAAATGGCGAGTAAAATGCACTATTAAACTTCTATGGTAGGGCGAACAGAGACCCGATTAGATCATTTTACATTAAGGTTAATATAAGGACTCACGGAAATTCTATCACATTTGTTCAATTTACGTCGCTCCTATTTCAGATAGCGTATTGGGCTATGCGGCATCTGAAAGCGCATGAAATGGCGAGTAAAATGCACTATTAAACTTCTAGGGTAGGGCAAACAGAGACCCGATTAGATCATTTTATATTATGGTTAATATAAGAATTCAGCGAAATTCTATCACATTTGTTCAATTTACGTCGCTCCTATTTCAGATAGCGTATTCGGTTAAGCGGCCTCTCAAAGCGCATGAAATGGCGAGTAAAATGCGCTATTAAACTTTTAGGATAAGGCAAACGGAGACCCGATTAGATCATTTTATATTACGGTTAATATAAGTATTCAGCGTAATTCTATCACATTTGTTCATCTTACGTCGCTCCTATTTCAGATAGCGTACGGGGCTAGGAGGCATCTTAAAGCGCGTGGAAGGGCGAGTAAAATGCACTACTAAACTTCTATGATAGAGCAATCAGAGACCCGATTAGATCATTTTATATTTTGTTTAATATAAAATTTCAGGGAAATTCTATCACATTTGTTCAATTTACGTCGCTCCTATTTCAGATAGCGTATTGGGCTAAGCGGCATCACAAAGCGCATGAAATGGCGAACAAAATGCACTATTCAACTTCTAGGCTAGGGCGAACAGAGACCAGATTAGATCATTTTATATTTTGGTTAACATAAGGATTCTGCGAAATTTTATCACATTTGTTCAATTTACGTCGCTCCTATTTCAGATAGCTTATTGGGCTAAGCGGCATCTGAAGGCGCATGAAGTGACGAGTAAAATGCACTATTAAACTTCTAGGGTAGGGCAAACAGAGACCCGATTAGATCATTTTATATTATGGTTAATTTAAGATGTCAGCAAAATTCTATCACATTTGTTCAATTTACGTCGCTCCTATTTCAGATAGCGTACTGGGCTAGGCGGCAACTTAAAGCGCGTGGAATGGCGAGTAAAATGCACTATTAAACTTCTAGGGTAGGGCAAACAGAGACCAGATTAGATCATTTTATATTATGGTTAATATAAGAATTCAGCGAAATTTTATCACATTTGTTCAATTTACGTCGCTCCTATTTCAGATAGCTTATTGGGCTAAGCGGCATCTGAAGGCGCATGAAGTGACGAGTAAAATGCACTATTAAACTTCTAGGGTAGGGCAAACAGAGACCCGATTAGATCATTTTATATTATGGTTAATTTAAGAATTCAGCAAAATTCTATCACATTCCTTCAATTTAGGTCGCTCCTATTTCAGATAGCGTACTGGGATAGGCGGCACCTTAAAGCGCGTGGAATGCCGAGTAAAATCCACTATTAAACTTCTAGGCTAGGGCGAACAGAGACCAGATTAAATCATTTTACATTCTGGTTAATAAAATAATTCAGCGAAATTCTATCACATTTGTTCAACTTTCGTCGCTCATATTTCAGATAGCGTATTGGGCTAAGCGGCATCTCAAAGCGAATGAAATGGCGAGTAAAATGCACTATTAAACTTCTAGGGTAGGGCAATCAGTGACCCGATTAGATCATTTTATATTATAGTTAATTTAAGAATTCAACGAAATTCTATCACATTTGTTCAACTTACGTCGCTCCTAATTTAGATAGCGTACTGGGCTAGGCGGCATCTTAAAGCGCGTGGAATGTCGAGTAAAATGCACTGCTAAACTTCTATGATAGGGCAATCAGAGACCCGATTAGATCATTGTATATTTTGTTTAATATAAGATTTCAGGGAAATTCTATCACATTTGTTCAATTTACGTCGCTCCTATTTCAGATAGCGTATTGGGCTAAGCGGCATCTCAAGGCGCATGAAATGGCGAATAAAATGCGCTATTAAACTTCTAGGCTAGGGCGAACAGAGACCCGATTAGATCATTTTACATTATGGTTCTTAAAAGAATTCAGCGAAATTCTATCACATTTGTTCAACGTACGTCGCTCCTATTTCAGATAGCGTATTGGGATAAGCGGCATCGAAAAGCGCATGAAATGGCGAGTAAAATGCACAACTAAACTACTAGGGTAGGGCAAACAGAGACCCGATTAGATCATTTTATATTGTGGTTAATTTAAGAATTCAGCAAAATTCTATCACATTTGTTCAAGTTACGTCGCTCCGATTTCAGATAGCGTACTGGGCTAGGCGGCATCTTAAAGCGCGTGGAATGGCGAGTAAAATGCACTAGTAATCTTCTATGATAGGGCAATCAGAGACCCGATTAGATCATTTTATATTATGTTTAATATAAGATTTGAGGGAAATTATATCACATTTGTTTAATTTACGTCGCTCCTATTTCAGATAGCGTATTGGGCGAAGCGGCATCTCAAAGCGCATGAAATGGCGATTAAAATGCACTATTAAACTTCTAGGGTAGGGCAAGCAGAGACCCGATTAGATCATTTTATATTATGGTTAATTTAAGAATTCAGCAAAATTCTATCACATTCGTTCAATTTAGGTCGCTCCTATTTCAGATAGCGTACTGGGCTAGGCGGCAACTTAAAGCGCGTGGAATGGCGAGTAAAATGCACTATTAAACTTCTAGGGTAGGGCAAACAGAGACCCGATTAGATCATTTTATATTATGGTTAATTTAAGAATTCAGCAAAATTCTATCACATTTGTTCAATTTACGTCGCTCCTATTTCAGATAGCGTACTGGGCTAGGCGGCAACTTAAAGCGCGTGGAATGGCGAGTAAAACGCACTATTAAACTTCTATGATAGGGCGAACAGAGACCAGATTAGATCATTTTCATTCTGGTTAATAAAATAATTCAGCGAAATTCTATCACCTTTGTTCAACTTTCATCGCTCCTATTTCAGATAGCGTATTGGGCTAAGCGGCATCTCAAAGCGCATGAAATGGCGAGTAAAATGCACTATTAAACTTCTAGGGTAGGGCAAACAGAGACCCGATTAGATCATTTTATATTATGGTTAATTGAAGAATTCAGCAAAATTCTGTCACATTTGTTCAATTTACATCGCTCCTATTTCGGATAGCGTACTGGGCGAGGCGGCACCCTAAAGCGCGTGGAGTGGCGAGTAAAATGCACTATTAATCTTCTATGATAGGGCAATCAGAGACCCGATTAGATCATTTTATATTTTGGTTAATATAAGAATTCAGCGAAATTCTATCACATCTGTTCAATTTACGTCACTCCTATTTCAGATAGCGTACTGGGCTAGGCAGCATCTTGAAGCGCGTGGAATGGCGAGTAAAGTGCACTACTAAACTTCTATGGTAGTTCGAACAGAGACCCGATTAGATCATTTTATGTTATGGTTAATTTAAGAATTCAGCAAAATTCTATCACTCTTGTTCAATTTACGTCGCTCGTATTTCAGATAGCGTACTGGGCTAGGCGGCATCTTAAAGCGCGTGGAATGGCGAGTAAAATGCAATATTAAACTTCTAGGCTAGGGCGAACAGAGACCCGATCAGATCATTTTACATTATGGTTAATAAAAGAATTCAGCGAAATTCTATCACATTTGTTCAACTTTAGTCGCTCCTATTTCAGATAGCGTATTGGGCTAAGCGGCATCTCAAAGCGCATGAAATGGCGAGTAAAATGCAATACTAACCTTCTAGGATAAGGCAAACGGAGACCCGATTAGATCATTTTATATTACGGTTAATATAAGAATTCAGCGTAATTCTATCACATTTGTTCAACTTACGTCGCTCCTAATTTAGATAGCGTACTGGGCTAGGCGGCATCTTAAAGCGCATGAAATGTCGAGTAAAATGCACAATTAAACTAATAGGGTAGGGCAAACAGAGACCCGATTAGATCATTTTATATTGTGGCTAATTTAAGCATTCAGCAAAATTCTATCACATTTGTTCAATTTACGTCGCTCCTATTTCAGATAGCGTATTGGGCTAAGCGGCATCTCAAAGCGCATGAAATGGCGAGTAAAATGCACTATCAAACTTCTAGGATAAGGCAAACAGAGACCCGATTAGATCATTTTATATTACGGTTAATATAAGAATTCAGCGTAATTCTATCACATTTGTTCAACTTACGTCGCTCCTATTTCAGGTAGCGTACTGGGCTAGGCGGCAGCTTAAAGCGCGTGGAATGGCGAGTAAAATGCACTATTAAACTTCTAGGGTAGGGCCAACAGAGACCCGATTAGATCATTTTATATTTTGGTTAATATAAGGATTCAGTGAAATTCTATCACATTTGTTTAATTTACGTCGCTCCTATTTCAGATAGCGTATTGGGCTAAGCGGCATCTCAAAGCGCATGAAATGGCGAGTAAAATGCACTATCAAACTTCTAGGATAAGGCAAACAGAGACCCGATTAGATCATTTTATATTACGGTTAATATAAGAATTCAGCGTAATTCTATCACATTTGTTCAACTTACGTCGCTCCTATTTCAGGTAGCGTACTGGGCTAGGCGGCAGCTTAAAGCGCGTGGAATGGCGAGTAAAATGCACTATTAAACTTCTAGGGTAGGGCCAACAGAGACCCGATTAGATCATTTTATATTTTGGTTAATATAAGGATTCAGTGAAATTCTATCACATTTGTTTAATTTACGTCGCTCCTATTTCAGATAGCGTATTGGGCAAAGCGGCATCTCAAAGCGGATGAAATGGCGAATAAAATGCACTATTAAAGTTCTAGGGTAGGGCAAACAGAGACCCGATTAGATCATTTTATATTTTGGTTAATATAAGAATTCAGCGAAATTCTATCACATTTGTTCAATTTACGTCGCTCATATTTCAGGTAGCGTATTGCACTAAGCGGCATCTCAAAGCGCATGAAATGGTGAGTAAAATGCACTATTAAACTTCTAGGGTAGGACCAACAGAGACCCGATTAAATCATTTTATATTATAGTTAATTTAAGAATTCAGCGAAATTCTATCACATTTGTTCAATTTACGTCGCTCCTATTTCAGATAGCGTATTGGGCTAAGCGGCATCTCAAAGCGCATGAAATGGCGAGTAAAATGCAATACTAAACTTCTAGGATAAGGCAAACAGAGACCCGATTAGATCATTTTATATTTTGGTTAATATAAGAATTCAGCGAAATTCTATCACATTTGTTCAATTTACGTCGCTCATATTTCAGATAGCGTATTGGGCTAAGCGGCATCTCAAAGCGCATGAAATGGCGAGCAAAATGCACTATTAAACTTCTAGGGTAGGGCAATCAGTGACCCGATTAGATCATTTTATATTATAGTTAATTTAAGAATTCAGCCAAATTCTATCACATTTGTTCAATTTACGTCGCTCCTATTTCAGATAGCGTATTGGGCTAAGCGGTATCTCAAAGCGCATGAAATGGCGAGTAAAATGCAATACTAAACTTCTAGGATAAGGCAAACAGAGACCCGATTAGGTCATTTTATATTACGGTTAATATAAGAACTCAGCGAAATTCTATCATATTTGTTCAATTTACGTCGCTCATATTTCAGATAGCGTACTGGGCTAGGCGGCATCTTAAAGCGCGTGGAATGGCGAGTAAAATGCACTGCTAAACTTCTATGATAGGGCAATCAGAGACCCGATTAGATCATTTTATATTTTGTTTAATATAAGATTTCAGGGAAATTCTATCACATTTGTTCAATTTACGTCGCTCCTATTTCAGATAGCGTATTGGGATAAGCGGCATCTCAAAGCGCATGAAATGGCGAGTAAAATGCTCTATTAAACTTCTAGGCTAGGGCGAACAGAGACCCGATTAGATCATTTTACATTATGGTTCTTAAAAGAATTCAGCGAAATTCTATCACATTTGTTCAACGTACGTCGCTCCTATTTCAGATAGCGTATTGGGATAAGCGGCATCGAAAAGCGCATGAAATGGCGAGTAAAATGCACAATTAAACTACTAGGGTAGGGCAAACAGAGACCCGATTAGATCATTTTATATTGTGGTTAATTTAAGAATTCAGCGAAATTCTATCACATTTGTTCAATTTACGTCGCTCCTATTTCAGATAGCGTATTGGGATAAGCGGCATCTCAAAGCGCATGAAATGGCGAGTAAAATGCACTATTAAACTTCTAGGGTACGGCGAACAGAGACACGATTAGATCATTTTACATTAAGGTTAATATAAGTATTCAGCGAGATTCTATCACATTTGTTCAATTTACGTCGCTCCTATTTCAGACAGCGTACTGGGCTAGGCGGCATCTTAAAGCGTGCCGAATGGCGAGCAAAATGCACTATTAACCATCTATGATAGGGCAATCAGAGACCAGACTAGATCATTTTATACTTTGGTTAATATAAGAATTCAGCGAAATTCTATCACATTTGTTCAATTTACGTCGCTCCTATTTCAGATAGCGTATTGGGCTAGGCGGCATCTCAAAGCGCATGAAATGACGAGTGAAATGCACTATTAAACTTCTAGGGTAGGGCGAACAGAGACCCGAGCAGATCATTTTACATTATGGTTAATAAAAGAATTCAGCGAAATTCTATCACATTTGTTCAAATTACGTCGCTCCTATTTCAGATAGCGTATTGGGCTAAGCGGCATCGCAAAGAGCATGAAATGGCGAGTGAAATGCACCATTAGACTTCTATGGTAGGGCGAACAGAGACCCGATTAGATCATTTTATATTTTGGTTAATATAAGAATTCAGTGAAATTCTATCACATTTGTCAATTTACGTCGCTCCTATTTCAAATAGCGTATTGGGCTCAGCGGCATCTCAAAGCGCATGAAATGGCGAGCAAAATGCACTATTAAACTTCTAGGGTAGGGCAAGCAGAGACCCGATTAGATCATTTTATGTTATGGTTAATTTAAGAATTCAGCGAAATTCTATCACATTTGTTCAACTTACGTCGCTCCTATTTCAAATAGCGTATTGAGCTAAGCGGCATCTCAAAGCGCATGAAATGGCGAGCAAAATGCACTATTAAACTTCTAGGGTAGAGCAAACAGAGACCCGATTAGATCATTTTGTACTATGGTTAATTTAAGAATTCAGCAAAATTCTATCACATTTGCTCAATTTACGTGGCTCCTATTGCAGATAGCGAACTGGGCTATGCGGCATCTTAAAGCGTTCGGAATGGCGAGTAAAATGCACTATTTAACTTCTATCCTAGGGCAATCAGAGACCCGATTAGATCATTTTATATTTTGGTTAATATAAGAATTCAGTGAAATTCTATCACATTTGTTCAATTTACGTCGCTCCTATTTCAGATAGCGTATTGGGCAAAGCGGCATCTCAAAGCGTTTGAAATGGCGAATAAAATACACTATTAAAGTTCTAGGCTCGGGCGAACAGAGATCCGATTAGATCATTTTACATTATGGTTAATAAAAGAATTCAGCGAAATTCTATCACATTTGTTCAACTTATATCGCTCCAATTTCAGATAGCGTATTAGGCTAAGCGGCATCTCACAGCGCATGAAATGACGAGTAAAATGCACTATTAAAGTTCTAGGGTAGGGCAAACAGAGACCCGATTAGATCATTTTATATTATGGTTAATTTAAGGATTGAGCGAAATTCTATCACATTCGTTCAATTTACGTCGCTCCTATTTCAGATAGCGTATTGGGCAAAGCGGCATCTCAAAGCGCAAGAAATGACGAGTGAAATGCACTATTAAACTTCTAGGGTAGGGCGAACAGAGACCCGATTAGATCATTTTACATTAAGGTTAATATAAGTATTCAGCGAGATTCTATCACACTTGTTCAATTTACGTCGCTCCTATTTCAGATAGCGTATTGGGCTAAGCGGGATCTCAAAGCGCATGAAATGGCGACTAAAAAGCACTATTAAACTTCTAGGGTAGGGCAAACAGAGACCCGATCAGATCATTTTACATTATGGTTAATAAAAGAATTCAGCGAAATTCTATCACATTTGTTCAACTTACGTCGCTCCTATTTCAGATAGCGTATTGGGCAATGCGGCATCTCAAAGCGCATGAAATGGCGAGTAAAATGCACTATTAAACTTCTATGGTAGGGCGAACAGAGACCCGATTAGATCATTTTACATTAAGGTTAATATAAGGACTCACGGAAATTCTATCACATTTGTTCAATTTACGTCGCTCCTATTTCAGATAGCTTATTGGGCTAAGCGGCATCTGAAGGCGCATGAAGTGACGAGTAAAATGCACTATTAGACTTCTAGGGTAGGGCAAACAGAGACCCGATTAGATCATTTTATATTATGGTTAATTTAAGATGTCAGCAAAATTCTATCACATTTGTTCAATTTACGTCGCTCCTATTTCAGATAGCGTATTGGGCTAGGCGGCATCTCAAAGCGCATGAAATGACGAGTGAAATGCACTATTATACTTCTTGGGTAGGGCGAACAGAGACCCGATTAGATCATTTTACATTAAGGTTAATATAAGGATTCACGGAAATTCTATCACATTTGTTCAATTTACGTCGCTCCTATTTCAGATAGCGTATTGGGCAATGCGGCATCTCAAAGCGCATGAAATGGCGAGTAAAATGCACTATTAAACTTCTATGGTAGGGCGAACAGAGACCCGATTAGATCATTTTACATTAAGGTTAATATAAGGACTCACGGAAATTCTATCACATTTGTTCAATTTACGTCGCTCCTATTTCAGATAGCGTATTGGGCAATGCGGCATCACAAAGCGCATGAAATGGCGAGTAAAATGCACTATTAAACTTCTATGGTAGGGCGAACAGAGACCCGATTAGATCATTTTACATTAAGGTTAATATAAGGACTCACGGAAATTCTATCACATTTGTTCAATTTACGTCGCTCCTATTTCAGACAGCGTATTGGGCTATGCGGCATCTGAAAGCGCATGAAATGGCGAGTAAAATGCACTATTAAACTTCTAGGGTAGGGCAAACAGAGACCCGATTAGATCATTTTATATTATGGTTAATATAAGAATTCAGCGAAATTCTATCACATTTGTTCAATTTACGTCGCTCCTATTTCAGATAGCGTATTCGGTTAAGCGGCCTCTCAAAGCGCATGAAATGGCGAGTAAAATGCGCTATTAAACTTTTAGGATAAGGCAAACGGAGACCCGATTAGATCATTTTATATTACGGTTAATATAAGTATTCAGCGTAATTCTATCACATTTGTTCATCTTACGTCGCTCCTATTTCAGATAGCGTACTGGGCTAGGAGGCATCTTAAAGCGCGTGGAAGGGCGAGTAAAATGCACTACTAAACTTCTATGATAGAGCAATCAGAGACCCGATTAGATCATTTTATATTTCGTTTAATATAAAATTTCAGGGAAATTCTATCACATTTGTTCAATTTACGTCGCTCCTATTTCAGATAGCGTATTGGGCTAAGCGGCATCACAAAGCGCATGAAATGGCGAACAAAATGCACTATTCAACTTCTAGGCTAGGGCGAACAGAGACCAGATTAGATCATTTTATACTTTGGTTAACATAAGGATTCTGCGAAATTTTATCACATTTGTTCAATTTACGTCGCTCCTATTTCAGATAGCTTATTGGGCTAAGCGGCATCTGAAGGCGCATGAAGTGACGAGTAAAATGCACTATTAAACTTCTAGGGTAGGGCAAACAGAGACCCGATTAGATCATTTTATATTATGGTTAATTTAAGATGTCAGCAAAATTCTATCACATTTGTTCAATTTACGTCGCTCCTGTTTCAGATAGCGTGCTGGGCCATGCGGCATCTTAAAGCGCGTGGAATGGCGAGTAAAATGCACTATTAAACTTCTATGATAGGGCAATCAGAGACCAGACTAGATCATTTTATACTTTGGTTAATATAAGAATTCAGCGAAATTCTATCACATTTGTTCAATTTACGTCGCTCCTATTTCAGATAGCGTATTGGGCTAGGCGGCATCTCAAAGCGCATGAAATGACGAGTGAAATGCACTATTATACTTCTTGGGTAGGGCGAACAGAGACCCGATTAGATCATTTTACATTAAGGTTAATATAAGGATTCACGGAAATTCTATCACATTTGTTCAATTTACGTCGCTCCTATTTCAGATAGCGTATTGGGCAATGCGGCATCTCAAAGCGCATGAAATGGCGAGTAAAATGCACTATTAAACTTCTATGGTAGGGCGAACAGAGACCCGATTAGATCATTTTACATTAAGGTTAATATAAGGACTCACGGAAATTCTATCACATTTGTTCAATTTACGTCGCTCCTATTTCAGACAGCGTATTGGGCTATGCGGCATCTGAAAGCGCATGAAATGGCGAGTAAAATGCACTATTAAACTTCTAGGGTAGGGCAAACAGAGACCCGATTAGATCATTTTATATTATGGTTAATATAAGAATTCAGCGAAATTCTATCACATTTGTTCAATTTACGTCGCTCCTATTTCAGATAGCGTATTCGGTTAAGCGGCCTCTCAAAGCGCATGAAATGGCGAGTAAAATGCGCTATTAAACTTTTAGGATAAGGCAAACGGAGACCCGATTAGATCATTTTATATTACGGTTAATATAAGTATTCAGCGTAATTCTATCACATTTGTTCATCTTACGTCGCTCCTATTTCAGATAGCGTACTGGGCTAGGAGGCATCTTAAAGCGCGTGGAAGGGCGAGTAAAATGCACTACTAAACTTCTATGATAGAGCAATCAGAGACCCGATTAGATCATTTTATATTTTGTTTAATATAAAATTTCAGGGAAATTCTATCACATTTGTTCAATTTACGTCGCTCCTATTTCAGATAGCGTATTGGGCTAAGCGGCATCACAAAGCGCATGAAATGGCGAACAAAATGCACTATTCAACTTCTAGGCTAGGGCGAACAGAGACCAGATTAGATCATTTTATACTTTGGTTAACATAAGGATTCTGCGAAATTTTATCACATTTGTTCAATTTACGTCGCTCCTATTTCAGATAGCTTATTGGGCTAAGCGGCATCTGAAGGCGCATGAAGTGACGAGTAAAATGCACTATTAAACTTCTAGGGTAGGGCAAACAGAGACCCGATTAGATCATTTTATATTATGGTTAATTTAAGATGTCAGCAAAATTCTATCACATTTGTTCAATTTACGTCGCTCCTGTTTCAGATAGCGTGCTGGGCCATGCGGCATCGTAAAGCGCGTGGAATGGCGAGTAAAATGCACTATTAAACTTCTATGATAGGGCAATCAGAGACCAGACTAGATCATTTTATACTTTGGTTAATATAAGAATTCAGCGAAATTCTATCACATTTGTTCAATTTACGTCGCTCCTATTTCAGATAGCGTATTGGGCTAGGCGGCATCTCAAAGCGCATGAAATGACGAGTGAAATGCACTATTATACTTCTTGGGTAGGGCGAACAGAGACCCGATTAGATCATTTTACATTAAGGTTAATATAAGGATTCACGGAAATTCTATCACATTTGTTCAATTTACGTCGCTCCTATTTCAGATAGCGTATTGGGCAATGCGGCATCTCAAAGCGCATGAAATGGCGAGTAAAATGCACTATTAAACTTCTATGGTAGGGCGAACAGAGACCCGATTAGATCATTTTACATTAAGGTTAATATAAGGACTCACGGAAATTCTATCACATTTGTTCAATTTACGTCGCTCCTATTTCAGACAGCGTATTGGGCTATGCGGCATCTGAAAGCGCATGAAATGGCGAGTAAAATGCACTATTAAACTTCTAGGGTAGGGCAAACAGAGACCCGATGAGATCATTTTATATTATGGTTAATATAAGAATTCAGCGAAATTCTATCACATTTGTTCAATTTGCGTCGCTCCTATTTCAGATAGCGTATTGGGCTAAGCGGCCTCTCAAAGCGCATGAAATGGCCAGTAAAATGCGCTATTAAACTTTTAGGATAAGGCAAACGGAGACCCGATTAGATCATTTTATATTACGGTTAATATAAGAATTCAGCGTAATTCTATCACATTTGTTCATCTTACGTCGCTCCTATTTCAGATAGCGTACTGGGCTAGGAGGCATCTTAAAGCGCGTGGAAGAGCGAGTAAAATGCACTACTAAACTTCTATGATAGAGCAATCAGAGACCCGATTAGATCATTTTATATTTTGTTTAATATAAGATTTCAGGGAAATTCTATCACATTTGTTTAATTTACGTCGCTCCTATTTCAGATAGCGTATTGGGCGAAGCGGCATCTCAAAGCGCATGAAATGGCGACTAAAATGCACTATTAAACTTCTAGGGTGGGGCAAGCAGAGACCAGATTAGATCATTTTATATTATGTTTAATTTAAGAATTCAGCAAAATTCTATCACATTCCTTCAATTTAGGTCGCTCCTATTTCAGATAGCGTACTGGGATAGGCGGCATCTTAAAGCGCGTGGAATGCCGAGTAAAATCCACTATTAAACTTCTAGGCTAGGGCGAACAGAGACCAGATTAGATCATTTTACATTCTGGTTAATAAAATAATTCAGCGAAATTCTATCACATTTGTTCAACTTTCGTCGCTTATATTTCAGATAGCGTATTGGGCTAAGCGGCATCTCAAAGCGCATGAAATGGCGAGTAAAATGCACTATTAAACTTCTAGGGTAGGGCAATCAGTGACCCGATTAGATCATTTTATATTATAGTTAATTTAAGAATTCAACGAAATTCTATCACATTTGTTCAACTTACGTCGCTCCTAATTTAGATAGCGTACTGGGCTAGGCGGCATCTTAAAGCGCGTGGAATGGCGAGTAAAATGCACTGCTAAACTTCTATGATAGGGCAATCAGAGACCCGATTAGATCATTGTATATTTTGTTTAATATAAGATTTCAGGGAAATTCTATCACATTTGTTCAATTTACGTCGCTCCTATTTCAGATAGCGTATTGGGCTAAGCGGCATCTCAAGGCGCATGAAATGGCGAATAAAATGCGCTATTAAACTTCCAGGCTAGGGCGAACAGAGACCCGATTAGATCATTTTACATTATGGTTCTTAAAAGAATTCAGCGTAATTCTATCACATTTGTTCAACTTATATCGCTCCAATTTCAGATAGCGTATTAGGCTAAGCGGCATCTCAAAGCGCATGAAATGACGAGTAAAATGCACTATTAAAGTTCTAGGGTAGGGCAAGCAGAGACCCGATTAGATCATTTTATATTATGGTTAATTTAAGAATTCAGCAAAATTCTATCACATTCGTTCAATTTAGGTCGCTCCTATTTCAGATAGCGTATTGGGCTAAGCGGCAGCTCAAAGCGCATGAAATGGCGAGTGAAATGCACTATAAGACTTCTATGGTAGGGCGAACAGAGACCAGATTAGATCATTTTACATTCTGGTTAATAAAATAATTCAGCGAAATTCTATCACATTTGTTCAACTTTCGTCGCTCCTATTTCAGATAGCGTATTGAGCTAAGCGGCATCTCGAAGCGCATGAAATGGCGAGTATAATGCACTATTAAACTTCTAGGATAAGGCAAACAGATACCCGATTAGATCATTTTATATTACGGTTAATATAAGAATTCAGCGTAATTCTATCACATTTGTTCAAGTTACGTCGCTCCTATTTCAGATAGCGAACTGGGCTAGGCGGCATCTTAAAGCGCGTGGAATGGCGAGTAAAATGCACTACTAATCTTCTATGATAGGGCAATCAGAGACCCGACTAGATCATTTTATATTTTGTTTAATATAAGATGTCAGGGAAATTCTATCACATTTGTTCAATTTACGTCGCTCCTATTTCAGATAGCGTATTCGGCTAAGCGGCATCTCAAAGCGCATGAAATGGCGAATAAAATGCACTATTAAACTTCTAGGCTAAGGCGAGCGGAGACCCGATTAGATCATTTTATATTTTGGTTAATACAAGAATTCAGCGAAATTCTATCACATTTGTTCAATTTACGTCGCTCCTATTTCAGATAGCTAATTGGGCTATGCGGCATCTCAAAGCGCATGCAATTACGAGTGAAATGCACTATTAAACTTCTAGGGTAGGGCGAACAGAGACCCGATTAGATCATTTTACATTAAGGTTAATATAAGAATTCAGCGAAATTCTATCACATTTGTTCAATTTACGTCGTTGATATTTCAGATAGCGTATTGGGCTAAGCGGCATCTCAAAGCGCAAGAAATGGCGAGTAAAATGCACTATTTCACTTCTAGGGTAGGGCAAACAGAGACCCGATTAGATCATTTCATATTATGGTTAATTTAAGAATTCAGCGAAATTCTATCACATTCGTTCAATTTACGTCGCTCCTATTTCAGATAGTGTATTGGGCTAAGCGGCATCTCAAAGCGCATGAAGTGGCGAGTAAAATGCACTATTAAACTTCTAGGGTTAGGGAAACAGAGACCCGATTAGATCATTTTATATTACGGTTAATATAAGAATTCAGCGTAATTCTATCACATTTGTTCAATTTACGTCGCTCCTATTTCAGATAGCGTACTGGGCTAGGCGGCATCTTAAAGCGCGTGGAATGGCGAGTAAAATGCACTATAAGACTTCTATGGTAGGGCGAACAGAGACCAGATTAGATCATTTTACATTCTGGTTAATAAAATAATTCAGCGAAATTCTATCACATTTGTTCAACTTTCGTCGCTCCTATTTCAGATAGCGTATTGAGCTAAGCGGCATCTCGAAGCGCATGAAATGGCGAGTATAATGCACTATTAAACTTCTAGGATAAGGCAAACAGATACCCGATTAGATCATTTTATATTACGGTTAATATAAGAATGCAGCGTAATTCTATCACATTTGTTCAAGTTACGTCGCTCCTATTTCAGATAGCGAACTGGGCTAGGCGGCATCTTAAAGCGCGTGGAATGGCGAGTAAAATGCACTACTAATCTTCTATGATAGGGCAATCAGAGACCCGACTAGATCATTTTATATTTTGTTTAATATAAGATGTCAGGGAAATTCTATCACATTTGTTCAATTTACGTCGCTCCTATTTCAGATAGCGTATTCGGCTAAGCGGCATCTCAAAGCGCATGCAATGGCGAGTAAAATGCACTATTAAACTTCTAGGCTAAGGCGAGCGGAGACCCGATTAGATCATTTTATATTTTGGTTAATACAAGAATTCAGCGAAATTCTATCACATTTGTTCAATTTACGTCGCTCCTATTTCAGATAGCTAATTGGGCTATGCGGCATCTCAAAGCGCATGCAATTACGAGTGAAATGCACTATTAAACTTCTAGGGTAGGGCGAACAGAGACCCGATTAGATCATTTTACATTAAGGTTAATATAAGAATTCAGCGAAATTCTATCACATTTGTTCAATTTACGTCGTTGATATTTCAGATAGCGTATTGGGCTAAGCGGCATCTCAAAGCGCAAGAAATGGCGAGTAAAATGCACTATTTCACTTCTAGGGTAGGGCAAACAGAGACCCGATTAGATCATTTCATATTATGGTTAATTTAAGAATTCAGCGAAATTCTATCACATTCGTTCAATTTACGTCGCTCCTATTTCAGATAGTGTATTGGGCTAAGCGGCATCTCAAAGCGCATGAAGTGGCGAGTAAAATGCACTATTAAACTTCTAGGGTTAGGGAAACAGAGACCCGATTAGATCATTTTATATTACGGTTAATATAAGAATGCAGCGTAATTCTATCACATTTGTTCAAGTTACGTCGCTCCTATTTCAGATAGCGTATTGGGCTAGGCGGCATCTCAAAGCGCATGAAATGACGAGTGAAATGCACTATTAAACTTCTAGGGTAGGGCGAACAGAGACCCGAGCAGATCATTTTACATTATGGTTAATAAAAGAATTCAGCGAAATTCTATCACATTTGTTCAAATTACGTCGCTCCTATTTCAGATAGCGTATTGGGCTAAGCGGCATCGCAAAGCGCATGAAATGGCGAGTGAAATGCACCATTAGACTTCTATGGTAGGGCGAACAGAGACCCGATTAGATCATTTTATATTTTGGTTAATATAAGAATTCAGTGAAATTCTATCACATTTGTCAATTTACGTCGCTCCTATTTCAAATAGCGTATTGGGCTCACCGGCATCTCAAAGCGCATGAAATGGCGAGCAAAATGCACTATTAAACTTCTAGGGTAGGGCAAGCAGAGACCCGATTAGATCATTTTATGTTATGGTTAATTTAAGAATTCAGCGAAATTCTATCACATTTGTTCAACTTACGTCGCTCCTATTTCAAATAGCGTATTGAGCTAAGTGGCATCTCAAAGCGCATGAAATGGCGAGCAAAATGCACTATTAAACTTCTAGGGTAGAGCAAACAGAGACCCGATTAGATCATTTTGTACTATGGTTAATTTAAGAATTCAGCAAAATTCTATCACATTTGCTCAATTTACGTGGCTCCTATTGCAGATAGCGAACTGGGCTACGCGGCATCTTAAAGCGTTCGGAATGGCGAGTAAAATGCACTATTTAACTTCTATCCTAGGGCAATCAGAGACCCGATTAGATCATTTTATATTTTGGTTAATATAAGAATTCAGTGAAATTCTATCACATTTGTTCAATTTACGTCGCTCCTATTTCAGATAGCGTATTGGGCAAAGCGGCATCTCAAAGCGTTTGAAATGGCGAATAAAATACACTATTAAAGTTCTAGGCTCGGGCGAACAGAGATCCGATTAGATCATTTTACATTATGGTTAATAAAAGAATTCAGCGAAATTCTATCACATTTGTTCAACTTATATCGCTCCAATTTCAGATAGCGTATTAGGCTAAGCGGCATCTCACAGCGCATGAAATGACGAGTAAAATGCACTATTAAAGTTCTAGGGTAGGGCAAACAGAGACCCGATTAGATCATTTTATATTATGGTTAATTTAAGGATTGAGCGAAATTCTATCACATTCGTTCAATTTACGTCGCTCCTATTTCAGATAGCGTATTGGGCAAAGCGGCATCTCAAAGCGCAAGAAATGACGAGTGAAATGCACTATTAAACTTCTAGGGTAGGGCGAACAGAGACCCGATTAGATCATTTTACATTAAGGTTAATATAAGTATTCAGCGAGATTCTATCACACTTGTTCAATTTACGTCGCTCCTATTTCAGATAGCGTATTGGGCTAAGCGGGATCTCAAAGCGCATGAAATGGCGACTAAAAAGCACTATTAAACTTCTAGGGTAGGGCAAACAGAGACCCGATCAGATCATTTTACATTATGGTTAATAAAAGAATTCAGCGAAATTCTATCACATTTGTTCAACTTACGTCGCTCCTATTTCAGATAGCGTATTGGGCAATGCGGCATCTCAAAGCGCATGAAATGGCGAGTAAAATGCACTATTAAACTTCTATGGTAGGGCGAACAGAGACCCGATTAGATCATTTTACATTAAGGTTAATATAAGGACTCACGGAAATTCTATCACATTTGTTCAATTTACGTCGCTCCTATTTCAGATAGCTTATTGGGCTAAGCGGCATCTGAAGGCGCATGAAGTGACGAGTAAAATGCACTATTAGACTTCTAGGGTAGGGCAAACAGAGACCCGATTAGATCATTTTATATTATGGTTAATTTAAGATGTCAGCAAAATTCTATCACATTTGTTCAATTTACGTCGCTCCTATTTCAGATAGCGTATTGGGCTAGGCGGCATCTCAAAGCGCATGAAATGACGAGTGAAATGCACTATTATACTTCTTGGGTAGGGCGAACAGAGACCCGATTAGATCATTTTACATTAAGGTTAATATAAGGATTCACGGAAATTCTATCACATTTGTTCAATTTACGTCGCTCCTATTTCAGATAGCGTATTGGGCAATAGGGCATCTCAAAGCGCATGAAATGGCGAGTAAAATGCACTATTAAACTTCTATGGTAGGGCGAACAGAGACCCGATTAGATCATTTTACATTAAGGTTAATATAAGGACTCACGGAAATTCTATCACATTTGTTCAATTTACGTCGCTCCTATTTCAGATAGCGTATTGGGCAATTCGGCATCACAAAGCGCATGAAATGGCGAGTAAAATGCACTATTAAACTTCTATGGTAGGGCGAACAGAGACCCGATTAGATCATTTTACATTAAGGTTAATATAAGGACTCACGGAAATTCTATCACATTTGTTCAATTTACGTCGCTCCTATTTCAGACAGCGTATTGGGCTATGCGGCATCTGAAAGCGCATGAAATGGCGAGTAAAATGCACTATTAAACTTCTAGGGTAGGGCAAACAGAGACCCGATTAGATCATTTTATATTATGGTTAATATAAGAATTCAGCGAAATTCTATCACATTTGTTCAATTTACGTCGCTCCTATTTCAGATAGCGTATTCGGTTAAGCGGCCTCTCAAAGCGCATGAAATGGCGAGTAAAATGCGCTATTAAACTTTTAGGATAAGGCAAACGGAGACCCGATTAGATCATTTTATATTACGGTTAATATAAGTATTCAGCGTAATTCTATCACATTTGTTCATCTTACGTCGCTCCTATTTCAGATAGCGTACTGGGCTAGGAGGCATCTTAAAGCGCGTGGAAGGGCGAGTAAAATGCACTACTAAACTTCTATGATAGAGCAATCAGAGACCCGATTAGATCATTTTATATTTTGTTTAATATAAAATTTCAGGGAAATTCTATCACATTTGTTCAATTTACGTCGCTCCTATTTCAGATAGCGTATTGGGCTAAGCGGCATCACAAAGCGCATGAAATGGCGAACAAAATGCACTATTCAACTTCTAGGCTAGGGCGAACAGAGACCAGATTAGATCATTTTATACTTTGGTTAACATAAGGATTCTGCGAAATTTTATCACATTTGTTCAATTTACGTCGCTCCTATTTCAGATAGCTTATTGGGCTAAGCGGCATCTGAAGGCGCATGAAGTGACGAGTAAAATGCACTATTAAACTTCTAGGGTAGGGCAAACAGAGACCCGATTAGATCATTTTATATTATGGTTAATTTAAGATGTCAGCAAAATTCTATCACATTTGTTCAATTTACGTCGCTCCTGTTTCAGATAGCGTGCTGGGCCATGCGGCATCGTAAAGCGCGTGGAATGGCGAGTAAAATGCACTATTAAACTTCTATGATAGGGCAATCAGAGACCAGACTAGATCATTTTATACTTTGGTTAATATAAGAATTCAGCGAAATTCTATCACATTTGTTCAATTTACGTCGCTCCTATTTCAGATAGCGTATTGGGCTAAGCGGCATCTCAAAGCGCATGAAATGACGAGTGAAATGCACTATTATACTTCTTGGGTAGGGCGAACAGAGACCCGATTAGATCATTTTACATTAAGGTTAATATAAGAATTCACGGAAATTCTATCACATTTGTTCAATTTACGTCGCTCCTATTTCAGATAGCGTATTGGGCAATGCGGCATCTCAAAGCGCATGAAATGGCGAGTAAAATGCACTATTAAACTTCTATGGTAGGGCGAACAGAGACCCGATTAGATCATTTTACATTAAGGTTAATATAAGGACTCACGGAAATTCTATCACATTTGTTCAATTTACGTCGCTCCTATTTCAGACAGCGTATTGGGCTATGCGGCATCTGAAAGCGCATGAAATGGCGAGTAAAATGCACTATTAAACTTCTAGGGTAGGGCAAACAGAGACCCGATTAGATCATTTTATATTATGGTTAATATAAGAATTCAGCGAAATTCTATCACATTTGTTCAATTTACGTCGCTCCTATTTCAGATAGCGTATTCGGTTAAGCGGCCTCTCAAAGCGCATGAAATGGCGAGTAAAATGCGCTATTAAACTTTTAGGATAAGGCAAACGGAGACCCGATTAGATCATTTTATATTACGGTTAATATAAGTATTCAGCGTAATTCTATCACATTTGTTCATCTTACGTCGCTCCTATTTCAGATAGCGTACTGGGCTAGGAGGCATCTTAAAGCGCGTGGAAGGGCGAGTAAAATGCACTACTAAACTTCTATGATAGAGCAATCAGACACCCGATTAGATCATTTTATATTTTGTTTAATATAAAATTTCAGGGAAATTCTATCACATTTGTTCAATTTACGTCGCTCCTATTTCAGATAGCGTATTGGGCTAAGCGGCATCACAAAGCGCATGAAATGGCGAACAAAATGCACTATTCAACTTCTAGGCTAGGGCGAACAGAGACCAGATTAGATCATTTTATACTTTGGTTAACATAAGGATTCTGCGAAATTTTATCACATTTGTTCAATTTACGTCGCTCCTATTTCAGATAGCTTATTGGGCTAAGCGGCATCTGAAGGCGCATGAAGTGACGAGTAAAATGCACTATTAAACTTCTAGGGTAGGGCAAACAGAGACCCGATTAGATCATTTTATATTATGGTTAATTTAAGATGTCAGCAAAATTCTATCACATTTGTTCAATTTACGTCGCTCCTGTTTCAGATAGCGTGCTGGGCCATGCGGCATCGTAAAGCGCGTGGAATGGCGAGTAAAATGCACTATTAAACTTCTATGATAGGGCAATCAGAGACCAGACTAGATCATTTTATACTTTGGTTAATATAAGAATTCAGCGAAATTCTATCACATTTGTTCAATTTACGTCGCTCCTATTTCAGATAGCGTATTGGGCTAGGCGGCATCTCAAAGCGCATGAAATGACGAGTGAAATGCACTATTATACTTCTTGGGTAGGGCGAACAGAGACCCGATTAGATCATTTTACATTAAGGTTAATATAAGGATTCACGGAAATTCTATCACATTTGTTCAATTTACGTCGCTCCTATTTCAGATAGCGTATTGGGCAATGCGGCATCTCAAAGCGCATGAAATGGCGAGTAAAATGCACTATTAAACTTCTATGGTAGGGCGAACAGAGACCCGATTAGATCATTTTACATTAAGGTTAATATAAGGACTCACGGAAATTCTATCACATTTGTTCAAGTTACGTCGCTCCTATTTCAGACAGCGTATTGGGCTATGCGGCATCTGAAAGCGCATGAAATGGCGAGTAAAATGCACTATTAAACTTCTAGGGTAGGGCAAACAGAGACCCGATGAGATCATTTTATATTATGGTTAATATAAGAATTCAGCGAAATTCTATCACATTTGTTCAATTTGCGTCGCTCCTATTTCAGATAGCGTATTGGGCTAAGCGGCCTCTCAAAGCGCATGAAATGGCGAGTAAAATGCGCTATTAAACTTTTAGGATAAGGCAAACGGAGACCCGATTAGATCATTTTATATTACGGTTAATATAAGAATTCAGCGTAATTCTATCACATTTGTTCATCTTACGTCGCTCCTATTTCAGATAGCGTACTGGGCTAGGAGGCATCTTAAAGCGCGTGGAAGAGCGAGTAAAATGCACTACTAAACTTCTATGATAGAGCAATCAGAGACCCGATTAGATCATTTTATATTTTGTTTAATATAAGATTTCAGGGAAATTCTATCACATTTGTTTAATTTACGTCGCTCCTATTTCAGATAGCGTATTGGGCGAAGCGGCATCTCAAAGCGCATGAAATGGCGACTAAAATGCACTATTAAACTTCTAGGGTGGGGCAAGCAGAGACCAGATTAGATCATTTTATATTATGTTTAATTTAAGAATTCAGCAAAATTCTATCACATTCCTTCAATTTAGGTCGCTCCTATTTCAGATAGCGTACTGGGATAGGCGGCATCTTAAAGCGCGTGGAATGCCGAGTAAAATCCACTATTAAACTTCTAGGCTAGGGCGAACAGAGACCAGATTAGATCATTTTACATTCTGGTTAATAAAATAATTCAGCGAAATTCTATCACATTTGTTCAACTTTCGTCGCTTATATTTCAGATAGCGTATTGGGCTAAGCGGCATCTCAAAGCGCATGAAATGGCGAGTAAAATGCACTATTAAACTTCTAGGGTAGGGCAATCAGTGACCCGATTAGATCATTTTATATTATAGTTAATTTAAGAATTCAACGAAATTCTATCACATTTGTTCAACTTACGTCGCTCCTAATTTAGATAGCGTACTGGGCTAGGCGGCATCTTAAAGCGCGTGGAATGGCGAGTAAAATGCACTGCTAAACTTCTATGATAGGGCAATCAGAGACCCGATTAGATCATTGTATATTTTGTTTAATATAAGATTTCAGGGAAATTCTATCACATTTGTTCAATTTACGTCGCTCCTATTTCAGATAGCGTATTGGGCTAAGCGGCATCTCAAGGCGCATGAAATGGCGAATAAAATGCGCTATTAAACTTCCAGGCTAGGGCGAACAGAGACCCGATTAGATCATTTTACATTATGGTTCTTAAAAGAATTCAGCGTAATTCTATCACATTTGTTCAACTTATATCGCTCCAATTTCAGATAGCGTATTAGGCTAAGCGGCATCTCAAAGCGCATGAAATGACGAGTAAAATGCACTATTAAAGTTCTAGGGTAGGGCAAGCAGAGACCCGATTAGATCATTTTATATTATGGTTAATTTAAGAATTCAGCAAAATTCTATCACATTCGTTCAATTTAGGTCGCTCCTATTTCAGATAGCGTATTGGGCTAAGCGGCAGCTCAAAGCGCATGAAATGGCGAGTGAAATGCACTATAAGACTTCTATGGTAGGGCGAACAGAGACCAGATTAGATCATTTTACATTCTGGTTAATAAAATAATTCAGCGAAATTCTATCACATTTGTTCAACTTTCGTCGCTCCTATTTCAGATAGCGTATTGAGCTAAGCGGCATCTCGAAGCGCATGAAATGGCGAGTATAATGCACTATTAAACTTCTAGGATAAGGCAAACAGATACCCGATTAGATCATTTTATATTACGGTTAATATAAGAATGCAGCGTAATTCTATCACATTTGTTCCATTTACGTCGCTCCTATTTCAGATAGCTAATTGGGCTATGCGGCATCTTAAAGCGCGTGGAATGGCGAGTAAAATGCACTACTAATCTTCTATGATAGGGCAATCAGAGACCCGACTAGATCATTTTATATTTTGTTTAATATAAGATGTCAGGGAAATTCTATCACATTTGTTCAATTTACGTCGCTCCTATTTCAGATAGCGTATTCGGCTAAGCGGCATCTCAAAGCGCATGCAATGGCGAATAAAATGCACTATTAAACTTCTAGGCTAAGGCGAGCGGAGACCCGATTAGATCATTTTATATTTTGGTTAATACAAGAATTCAGCGAAATTCTATCACATTTGTTCAATTTACGTCGCTCCTATTTCAGATAGCTAATTGGGCTATGCGGCATCTCAAAGCGCATGCAATTACGAGTGAAATGCACTATTAAACTTCTAGGGTAGGGCGAACAGAGACCCGATTAGATCATTTTACATTAAGGTTAATATAAGAATTCAGCGAAATTCTATCACATTTGTTCAATTTACGTCGTTGATATTTCAGATAGCGTATTGGGCTAAGCGGCATCTCAAAGCGCAAGAAATGGCGAGTAAAATGCACTATTTCACTTCTAGGGTAGGGCAAACAGAGACCCGATTAGATCATTTCATATTATGGTTAATTTAAGAATTCAGCGAAATTCTATCACATTCGTTCAATTTACGTCGCTCCTATTTCAGATAGTGTATTGGGCTAAGCGGCATCTCAAAGCGCATGAAGTGGCGAGTAAAATGCACTATTAAACTTCTAGGGTTAGGGAAACAGAGACCCGATTAGATCATTTTATATTACGGTTAATATAAGAATGCAGCGTAATTCTATCACATTTGTTCAAGTTACGTCGCTCCTATTTCAGATAGCGTACTGGGCTAGGCGGCATCTTAAAGCGCGTGGAATGGCGAGTAAAATGCACTATAAGACTTCTATGGTAGGGCGAACAGAGACCAGATTAGATCATTTTACATTCTGGTTAATAAAATAATTCAGCGAAATTCTATCACATTTGTTCAACTTTCGTCGCTCCTATTTCAGATAGCGTATTGAGCTAAGCGGCATCTCGAAGCGCATGAAATGGCGAGTATAATGCACTATTAAACTTCTAGGATAAGGCAAACAGATACCCGATTAGATCATTTTATATTACGGTTAATATAAGAATGCAGCGTAATTCTATCACATTTGTTCAAGTTACGTCGCTCCTATTTCAGATAGCGAACTGGGCTAGGCGGCATCTTAAAGCGCGTGGAATGGCGAGTAAAATGCACTACTAATCTTCTATGATAGGGCAATCAGAGACCCGACTAGATCATTTTATATTTTGTTTAATATAAGATGTCAGGGAAATTCTATCACATTTGTTCAATTTACGTCGCTCCTATTTCAGATAGCGTATTCGGCTAAGCGGCATCTCAAAGCGCATGCAATGGCGAATAAAATGCACTATTAAACTTCTAGGCTAAGGCGAGCGGAGACCCGATTAGATCATTTTATATTTTGGTTAATACAAGAATTCAGCGAAATTCTATCACATTTGTTCAATTTACGTCGCTCCTATTTCAGATAGCTAATTGGGCTATGCGGCATCTCAAAGCGCATGCAATTACGAGTGAAATGCACTATTAAACTTCTAGGGTAGGGCGAACAGAGACCCGATTAGATCATTTTACATTAAGGTTAATATAAGAATTCAGCGAAATTCTATCACATTTGTTCAATTTACGTCGTTGATATTTCAGATAGCGTATTGGGCTAAGCGGCATCTCAAAGCGCAAGAAATGGCGAGTAAAATGCACTATTTCACTTCTAGGGTAGGGCAAACAGAGACCCGATTAGATCATTTCATATTATGGTTAATTTAAGAATTCAGCGAAATTCTATCACATTCGTTCAATTTACGTCGCTCCTATTTCAGATAGTGTATTGGGCTAAGCGGCATCTCAAAGCTCATGAAGTGGCGAGTAAAATGCACTATTAAACTTCTAGGGTTAGGGAAACAGAGACCCGATTAGATCATTTTATATTACGGTTAATATAAGAATGCAGCGTAATTCTATCACATTTGTTCAAGTTACGTCGCTCCTATTTCAGATAGCGAACTGGGCTAGGCGGCATCTTAAAGCGCGTGGAATGGCGAGTAAAATGCACTACTAATCTTCTATGATAGGGCAATCAGAGACCCGACTAGATCATTTTTTATTTTGTTTAATATAAGATGTCAGGGAAATTCTATCACATTTGTTCAATTTACGTCGCTCCTATTTCAGATAGCGTATTCGGCTAAGCGGCATCTCAAAGCGCATGCAATGGCGAATAAAATGCACTATTAAACTTCTAGGCTAAGGCGAGCGGAGACCCGATTAGATCATTTTATATTTTGGTTAATACAAGAATTCAGCGAAATTCTATCACATTTGTTCAATTTACGTCGCTCCTATTTCAGATAGCTAATTGGGCTATGCGGCATCTCAAAGCGCATGCAATTACGAGTGAAATGCACTATTAAACTTCTAGGGTAGGGCGAACAGAGACCCGATTAGATCATTTTACATTAAGGTTAATATAAGAATTCAGCGAAATTCTATCACATTTGTTCAATTTACGTCGTTGATATTTCAGATAGCGTATTGGGCTAAGCGGCATCTCAAAGCGCAAGAAATGGCGAGTAAAATGCACTATTTCACTTCTAGGGTAGGGCAAACAGAGACCCGATTAGATCATTTCATATTATGGTCAATGTAAGAATTCAGCGAAATTCTATCACATTCGTTCAATTTACGTCGCTCCTATTTCAGATAGTGTATTGGGCTAAGCGGCATCTCAAAGCGCATGAAGTGGCGAGTAAAATGCACTATTAAACTTCTAGGGTTAGGGAAACAGAGACCCGATTAGATCATTTTATATTACGGTTAATATAAGAATTCAGCGTAATTCTATCACATTTGTTCAACTTACGTCGCTCCTATTTCAGATAGCGTACTGGCCTAGGCGGCATCTTAAAGCGCGTGGAAGGGCGAGTAAAATGCACTACTAAACTTCTATGATAGGGCAATCAGAGACCCGATTAGATCATTTTATATTTTGTTTAATATAAGATTTCAGGGAAATTCTATCACATTTGTTCAATTTACGTCACTCCTATTTCAGATAGCGTATTCGGCTAAGCGGCATCTCAAAGCGCATGCAATGGCGAATAAAATGCACTATTAAACTTCTAGGCTAGGGCGAGCAGAGACCCGATTAGATCATTTTACATTATGGTTAATAAAAGAATTCAGCGAAATTCTATCACATTTGTTCAACTTACGTCGCACCTATTTCAGATAGCGTATTGGGCTAAGCGGCATCTCAAAGCGCATGAAATGGCGAGTATAATGCACTATTAAACTTCTAGGATAAGGCAAACAGAGACCCGATTAGATCATTTTATATTACGGTTAATATAAGAATGCAGCGTAATTCTATCACATTTATTCAACTTTCGTCGCTTCTATTTCAGATAGCCTACAGGGCTAGGCGGCTTCTTAAAGCGCGTGGAATGGCGAGTAAAATGCACTACTAAACTTCTATGATAGGGCAATCAGAGACCCGATTAGATCATTTTACATTATGGTTAATAAAAGAATTCAGCGAAATTCTATCACATTTGTTCAATTTACGTCGTTCCTATTTCAGATAGCATACTGGGCTAGGCGGCATGTTAAAGCGCGTGGAATGGCGAGTGCAATGCACTATTAAACTTCTAGGGTAGGGCAAACAGAGACCCGATGAGATCAGTTTATATTATGGTTAATTTAAGAATTCAGCAAAATTCTATCACATTTGTTCAATTTACGTCGTTCCTATTTCAGATAGCGTACTGGGCTAGGCGGCATCTTAAAGCGCGTGGAATGGCGAGTGAAATGCACTATTAAACTTCTATGATAAGGCAATCAGAGACCCGATTAGATCATTTTATATTTTGGTTAATACAAGAATTCAGCGAAATTCTATCACATTTGTTCAATTTACGTCGCTCCTATTTCAGATAGCTAATTGGGCTATGCGGCATCTCAAAGCGCATGCAATTACGAGTGAAATGCACTATTAAACTTCTAGGGTAGGGCGAACAGAGACCCGATTAGATCATTTTACATTAAGGTTAATATAAGAATTCAGCGAAATTCTATCACATTTGTTCAATTTACGTCGCTCCTATTCAGATGGCTTATTGGGCTTAGCGGCATCTCAAAGCGCATGAAATGACGAGTGAAATGCACTATTAAACTTCTAGGGTAGGGCAAACAGAGACCCGATTAGATCATTTTACATTATGGTTAATACAAGAATTCAGCGAAATTCTATCACATTTGTTCAATTTACGTCGCTCCTATTTCAGATAGCTAATTGGGCAATGCGGCATCTCAAAGCGCATGCAATTACGAGTGAAATGCACTATTAAACTTCCAGGGTAGGGCGAACAGAGACCCGATTAGATCATTTTACATTAAGGTTAATATAAGAATTCAGCGAAATTCTATCACATTTGTTCAATTTACGTCGCTCCTATTCAGATGGCTTATTGGGCTTAGCGGCATCTCAGAGCGCATGAAATGACGAGTGAAGTGCACTATTAAACTTCTAGGGTAGGGCAAACAGAGACCCGATTAGATCATTTTACATTATGGTTAATAAAAGAATTCAACGAAATTCTATCACATTTGTTCAACTTACGACGCTCCTATTTCAGATAGCGTATTGGGCTAAGCGGCATCTCAAAGCGCATGAAATGGCGAATAAAGTGCACTATTAAAGTTCTATGGTAGGGCAAACAGAGACCCGAGTAGATCACTTTATATTATGATTAATTTAAGAATTCAGCGTAATTCTATCACATTCGTTCAATTTACGTCGCTCCTATTTCAGATAGCGTATTGGGCTAAGCGGCATCTCAAAGCGCATGAAATGGCGAGTAAAATGCACTATTAAACTTCTAGGGTTGGGCGAACAAAGACCCGATTAGATCATTTTACATTAAGGTTAATATAAGAATTCAGGCAAATTCTATCACATTTGTTCAATTTACGTCGCTCCTATTTCAGATAGCGTATTGGGCTAAGCGCCATCTCAAAGCGCATGAAATGTCGAGTAAAATGCACTATTAAACTTCTAGGGTAGGGCAAACAGAGACCCGATTAGATCATTTTATATTATGGTTCATTTAAGAATTCAGCCAAATTCTATCACATTTGTTCAATTTACGTCGCTCCTATTTCAGATAGCGTACTGCGCTAGGCGGAATCTTAAAGCGCGTGGATTGGCGAGTAAAATGCACTATTATACTTCTAGGGTAGGGCAATCAGAGACCCGATTAGATGATTTTATATTATGGTTAATTTAAGAATTCAGCAAAATTCTATCACATTTGTTCAATTTACGTCGCTCCTATTTCAGATAGCGTACTGGGCTAGGCGGCAACTTAAAGCGCGTGGAATGGCGAGTAAAATGCACTATTAAACTTCTATGATAGGGCAATCAGAGACCCGATTAGATCATTTCATATTTTGGTTAATATAAGAATTCAGCGAAATTCTATCACATTTGTTCAATTTACGTCGCTCCTATTTCTGATAGCTTATTGGGCTAAGCGGCATCTCAAAGCGCATGAAATGACGAGAGAAATGTACTGTTAAACTTCTTGGGTAGGGCGAACAGAGACCCGATTACATCATTTTATATTATGGTTAAATTAAGAATTCAGCAAAATTCTATCACATTTGTTCAATTTACATCGCTCCTATTTCAGATAGCGTATTGGGCTAAGCGGCATCTCAAAGCGCATGGAATGACGAGTAAAATGCACTAATAAACTTCTAGGATAAGGCAAACGGAGATCCGATTAGGCCATTTTATATTACGGTTAATATAAGAATTCAGCGTAATTCTATCACATTTGTTCAACTAACGTCGCTCCTATTACAGATAGCGTACTGGGCTAGGCGGCATCTCAAAGCGCGTGGAATGGCGAGTAAAATGCACTCTTAAACATCTATGATAGGGCAATCAGAGACCCGATTAGATCATTTTATATTTTGGTTAATATAAGAATTCAGCGAAACTCTATCACATTTGTTCAATTTACGTCGTTCCTATTTCAGATAGCATACTGGGCTAGGCGGCATCTTAAAGCGCGTGGAATGGCGAGTAAAATGCACTATTAATCTTCTATGATATGGCAATCAGAGTTCGGAATAGATCATTTTATATTTTGTTTACTATAACATTTCAGGGAAATTCTATCACATTTGTTCAATTTACGTCGCTCCTATTTCAGATAGCGTATTGGGCTATGCGGCATCTCAAAGCGCATGAAATGACGAGAGAAATGCACTATTAAACTTCTTGGGTAGGGCGAACAGAGACCCGATTACATCATTTTATATTATGGTTAATTTAAGAATTCAGCAAAATTCTATCACATTTGTTCAATTTACGTCGCTCCTAATTCAGATAGCGTACTGGGCTACGCGGTATCTTAAAGCGCGTGGAATGGCGAGTAAAATGCACTATTAAACTTCTAGGATAAGGCAAACGGAGACCCGATTAGACCATTTTATATTACGGTTAATATAAGAATTCAGCGTTATTCTATCACATTTGTTCAACTTACGTCGCTCCTATTTCAGAAAGCGTACTCGGATAGGCGGCATCTTAAAGCGCGTGGAATGGCGAGTAAAATGCACTATTAAACTTCTATGATAGGGCAATCAGAGACCCGATTAGATCATTTTATATTTTGGTTAATATAAGAATTCAGCGAAACTCTATCACATTTGTTCAATTTACGTCGTTCCTATTTCAGATAGCATTCTGGGCTAGGCGGCATCTTAAAGCGCGTGGAATGGCGAGTAAAATGCACTATTAATCTTCTATGATATGGCAATCAGAGTTCGGAATAGATCATTTTATATTTTGTTTACTATAACATTTCAGGGAAATTCTATCACATTTGTTCAATTTACGTCGCTCCTATTTCAGATAGCGTATTGGGCTATGCGGCATCTCAAAGCGCATGAAATGACGAGAGAAATGCACTATTAAACTTCTTGGGTAGGGCGAACAGAGACCCGATTACATCATTTTATATTATGGTTAATTTAAGAATTCAGCAAAATTCTATCACATTTGTTCAATTTACGTCGCTCCTAATTCAGATAGCGTACTGGGCTACGCGGTATCTTAAAGCGCGTGGAATGGCGAGTAAAATGCACTATTAAACTTCTAGGATAAGGCAAACGGAGACCCGATTAGACCATTTTATATTACGGTTAATATAAGAATTCAGCGTTATTCTATCACATTTGTTCAACTTACGTCGCTCCTATTTCAGAAAGCGTACTCGGATAGGCGGCATCTTAAAGCGCGTGGAATGGCGAGTAAAATGCACTATTAAACTTCTCGGGTAATGCAAACGGAGACCCGATTAGATCATTTTATATTACGGTTAATATAAGATTTCAGGGAAATTCTATCACATTTGTTCAATTTACGTCGCTCCTATTTCAGATAGCGTATTGGGCTAAGCGGCCTCTCAAAGCGCATGAAATGGCGAGTAAAATGCACTGTTAAACTTCTAGGGTAGGACAAACAGAGACCCGATTACATCATTTTATATTATGGTTAATTTAAGAATTCAGCGAAATTCTATCACATTTGTTCAATTTACGTCGTTCCTATTTCAGATAGCGTATTGGGCTAAGCGGCATCTCAAAGCGCATGGAATGACGAGTGAAAGGCACTATTAAACTTCTATGGTAGGGCAAACAGAGACCCGAGTAGATCACTTTATATTATGATTAATTTAAGAATTCAGCGTAATTCTATCACATTTGTTCAACTTACGTCGCTCCTATTTCAGATAGCGTATTGGGCTAACAGGCATCTCAAAGCGCATGAAATGGCAAATAAAATGCGCTATTAAACTTCTAGGCTAGGGCGAACAGAGACCCGATTAGATCATTTTACATTATGGTTCATAAAAGAATTCAGCGAAATTCTATCACATTTGTTCAATTTACGTCGTTCCTATTTCAGATACCGTATTGGGCTAAGCGGCATCTCAAAGCGCATGGAATGACGAGTGAAAGGCACTATTAAACTTCTATGGTAGGGCAAACAGAGACCCGAGTAGATCACTTTATATTATGATTAATTTAAGAATTCAGCGAAATTCTATCACATTTGTTCAATTTACGTCGCTCCTGTTTCAGATAGGGTATTGGGCTAAGCGGCATTTCAAAGCGCATGAAATGGCGAGTAAAATGCACTATTAAACTTCTAGGATAAGCCAAACAGAGACCCGATTAGATCATTTTATATTACGGTTAATATAAGAATTCAGCGTAATTCTATCACATTTGTTCAACTTACGTCGCTCCTATTTCAGATAGCGTATTGGGCTAAGCGGCATCTCAAAGCGCATGAAATGACGAGTGAAAGGCACTATTAAACTTCTAGGGTAGGGCGAACAGAGCACCGATTAGATCATTTGACATTAAGGTTAATATAAGAATTCAGCGAAATTCTATCACATTTGCTCAATTTACATCGCTCCTATTTCAGATAGCGACTTGTGCTAAGCGTCATCTCAAAGCGCAAGAAATGGCGAGTAAAATGCACTATTAAACTTCTAGGATAAGGCAAACAGATACCCGATTAGATCATTTTATATTACGGTTAATATAAGAATTCAGCGTAATTCTGTGACATTTGTTCAACTTACGTAGCTCCTATTTCGGATAGCGTGCTGGGCTAGGCGGCAACTTAAAGCGCGTGGAATGGCGAGTAAAATGCACTATTAAACTTCTATGATAGGGCAATCAGAGACCCGATTACATCATTTTATATTTTGGTTAATAGAAGAATTCAGCGAAATTCTATCACATTTGTTCAATTTACGTCGCTCCTATTTCAGATAGCGTATTGGGCTAAGCGGCATCTTAAAGCGCGCGGAATGGCGAGTAAAATGCACTATTAAACTTCTAGTGTAGGGCAAACAGAGACTCGATTAGATCATTTTATATTATGGTTAATTTATCAATTCAGCGAAATTCTATCACATTTGTTCAATTTACGTCGCTGCTATTTCAGATAGCTTATTGGGCTAAGCGGCATCGCAAAGCGCATGAATTGACGAGTAAAATGCACTATTAAACTTCTAGGATAAGGCAAACAGAGACCCGATTAGATCATTTTATATTACGGTTAATATAAGAATTCAGCGTAATTCTGTGACATTTGTTCAACTTACGTAGCTCCTATTTCAGATAGCGTACTGGGCTAGGCGGCAACTTAAAGGGCGTGGAATGGCGAGTAAAATGCACTATTAAGCTTCTATGATAGGGCAATCGGAGACCCGCTTAGATCATTTTATATTTTGGTTAATATAAGAATTCAGCGAAATTCTATCACATTTGTTCAATTTACGTCGCTCCTATTTCAGATAGCGTATTGGGATAAGCGGCATCTCAAGGCGCATGAAATGGCGAGTAAAATGCACTACTAAACTTCTAGGGTAGGGCAATCAGAGACCCGATTAGATCATTTTATATTTTGGTTAATATAAGAATTCAGCGAGATTCTATCACATTTGTTCAATTTACGTCGCTCCTATTTCAGATAGCGTATTGGGCTAAGCCGCATCTCAAAGCGCATGAAATGGCGTGTAAAATGCACTATTAAACTTCTAGGATAAGGCAAACAGAGACCCGATTAGATCATTTTATATTACGGTTAACATAAGAATTCAGCGTAATTCTGTGACATTTGTTCAATTTACGTCGCTCCTATTTCTGATAGCGAATTGGGCTAAGCGGCATCTCAAACCGCACGAAAGGGCGAGTAAAATGCACTATTAAACTTCTAGGGTAGTGCAACCAGAGACCCGATTAGATCATTTTACATGAAGGTTAAGATAAGAATTCAGCGAAATTCTATCACATTTGCTCAATTTACATCGCTCCTATTTCAGATAGCGACTTGTGCTAAGCGTCATCTCAAAGCGCAAGAAATGGCGAGTAAAATGCACTATTAAACTTCTAGGATAAGGCAAACAGATACCCGATTAGATCATTTTATATTACGGTTAATATAAGAATTCAGCGTAATTCTGTGACATTTGTTCAACTTACGTAGCTCCTATTTCAGATAGCGTACTGGGCTAGGCGGCAACTTAAAGGGCGTGGAATGGCGAGTAAAATGCACTATTATGCTTCTATGATAGGGCAATCAGAGACCCGCTTAGATCATTTTATATTTTGGTTAATATAAGAATTCAGCGAAATTCTATCACATTTGTTCAATTTACGTCGCTCCTATTTCAGATAGCGTATTGGGATAAGCGGCATCTCAAGGCGCATGAAATGGCGAGTAAAATGCACTACTAAACTTCTAGGGTAGGGCAATCAGAGACCCGATTAGATCATTTTATATTATGGTTAATTTAAGAATTCAGCAAAATTCTAACACATTTGTTCAATTTACGTCGCTCCTATTTCAGATAGCGTACTCGGATAGGCGGCATCTCAAGGCGCATGAAATGGCGAGTAAAATGCACTACTAAACTTCTAGGGTAGGGCAATCAGAGACCCGATTAGATCATTTTATATTTTGGTTAATATAAGAATTCAGCGAAATTCTATCACATTTGTTCAATTTACGTCGCTCCTATTTCAGATAGCGTATTGGGCTAAGCGGCATCTCAAAGCGCATGAAATGGCGTGTAAAATGCACTATTAAACTTCTAGGATAAGGCAAACAGAGACCCGATTAGATAATTTTATATTACGGTTAACATAAGAATTCAGCGTAATTCTGTGACATTTGTTCAATTTACGTCGCTCCTATTTCTGATAGCGTATTGGGCTAAGCGGCATCTCAAAGCGCACGAAAGGGCGAGTAAAATGCACTATTAAAGTTCTAGGGTAGGGCAAACAGAGACCCCATTAGATCATTTTATATTTTGGTTAATATAAGAATTCAGCGAAATTCTATCACATTTTTCAATTTACGTCGCTCCTATTTCAGATAGTGTACTGGGCTAGGCGGCATCTTAAAGCGCGTGGAAGGGCGAGTAAAATGCACTACTAAACTTCTATGATACGGCAATCAGAGTCCCGTTTAGATCATTTTATATTTTCTTTAATATAAGATTTCAGGGAAATTCTATCACATTTGTTCAATTTACGTCGCTCCTATTTCAGATAGCGTATTGGGCTAAGCGGCATCTCAAAGCGCATGGAATGACGTGTAAAATGCACTAATAAACTTCTAGGATAAGGCAAACGGAGATCCGATTAGACCATTTTATATTACGGTTAATATAAGAATTCAGCGTAATTCTATCACATTTGTTCAACTTACGTCGCTCCTATTTCAGATAGCGTACTGGGCTAGGCGGCATCTCAAAGCGCGTGGAATGGCGAGTAAAATGCACTCTAAACATCTATGATAGGGCAATCAGAGACCAGATTAGATCATTTTATATTATGGTTCATTTAAGAATTCAGCAAAAGTCTATCACATTTGTTCAATTTACGTCGTTCCTATTTCAGATAGCATACTGGGCTAAGCGGCATCTTAAAGCGCGTGGAATGGCGAGTAAAATGCACATTAATCTTCTATGATATGGCAATCAGAGTTCCGAATAGATCAATTTATATTTTGTTTACTATAACATTTCAGGGAAATTCTATCACATTTGTTCAATTTACGTCGCTCCTATTTCAGATAGCGTATTGGGCTATGCGGCATCTCAAAGCGCATGAAATGACGAGAGAAATGCACTATTAAACTTCTTGGGTAGGGCGAACAGAGACCCGATTACATCATTTTATATTATGGTTAATTTAAGAATTCAGCAAAATTCTAACACATTTGTTCAATTTACGTCGCTCCTAATTCAGATAGCGTACTGGGCTACGCGGTATCCTAAAGCGCGTGGAATGACGAGTAAAATGCACTATTAAACTTCTAGGATAAGGCAAACGGAGACCCGATTAGACCATTTTATATTACGGTTAATATAAGAATTCAGCGTTATTCTATCACATTTGTTCAACTTACGTCGCTCCTATTTCAGAAAGCGTACTCGGATAGGCGGCATCTTAAAGCGCGTGGAATGCCGAGTAAAATGCACTATTAAACTTCTCGGGTAATGCAAACGGAGACCCGATTAGATCATTTTATATTACGGTTAATATAAGATTTCAGGGAAATTCTATCACATTTGTTCAATTTACGTCGCTCCTATTTCAGATAGCTATTGGGCTAAGCGGCATCTCAAAGCGCATGAAATGACGAGAGAAAATGCACTATTAAACTTCTTGGGTAGGGCGAACAGAGACCCGATTACATCATTTTATATTATGGTTAATATAAGAATTCAGCGAAATTCTATCACATTTGTTCAATTTGCGTCGCTCCTATTTCAGATAGCGTATTGGGCTAAGCGGCATCTCAAAGCGCATGAAATGACGAATAAAAAGCACTATTAAGCTTGTACGCTAGGGCGAACAGAGACCCGATTAGATCATTTAACATTATGGTAAATAAAAGAATTCAGCGAAATTCTATCACATTTGTTCAATTTACGTCGCTCCTATTTCAGATAGCGTACTGGGCTAGGCGGCATCTCAAAGCGCATGAAATGACGAGTAAAATGCTCTATTCAACTTCTAGGGTAGGGCAAACAGAGACCCGATTAGGTCATTTCATATTATGGTTAATTTAAGAATTCAGCGAAATTCTATCACATTTGTTCAAGTTACATCGCTCCTATTTCAGATAGCTTATTGGGCTAAGCGGCATCTCAAAGCGCATGAAATGGCGAGTAAAATGCACTATTAAACTCCTAGGATAAGGCAAACAGAGACCCGATTAGATCATTTTATATTACGGTTAATATAAGAATTCAGCGTAATTCTGTCACATTTGTTCAAGTTACGTAGCTCCTATTTCAGATAGCATACTGGGCTAGGCGGCAACTTAAATCGCGTGGAATGGCGAGTAAAATGCACTATGAAACTTCTATGATAGGGCAATCAGAGACCCGATTAGTTCATTTTATATTTTGGTTAATATAAGAATCCATCGAAATTCTATCACATTTGTTCAATTTACGTCGCTCCTATTTCAGATAGCGCATTGGGCTAAGCGGCATTTCAAAACGCACGAAAGTGCGCGTAAAATGCACTATTAAACTTCTAGGGTGGGGCAAGCAGAGACCCGATCAGATCATTTTATATTACGGTTAATATAAGAATTCAGCGAAGTTCTATCATATTTGTTCAATTTACGTCGCTCCTATTTCAGATAGCTTATTGGGCTAAGCGGCAACTCAGAGCGCATGAAAGACGAGTGAAATGCACTGTTAAACTTCTTGGGTAGGGCGAACAAAGACCCGATTAGATCATTTTACATTAAGGTTAAAATAAGAATTCAGCGAAATTCTATCACATTTGTTCAATTTACGTCGCTTCTATTTCAGATAGCGTATTGGGCTAAGCTGCATCTCAAAGCGCAAGAAATGGCTCATAAAATACACTATTAAACTTCTAGGATAAGGCAAACAGAGACCCGATTAGATCATTTTATATTACGGTTAATATAAGAATTCAGCGTAATTCTGTGACATTTGTTCAACTTACGTAGCTCCTATTTCAGATAGCGTGCTGGGCTAGGCGGCAACTTAAAGCGCGTGGAATGGCGAGTAAAATGCACTGTTAAACTTCTATGATAGGGCAATCAGAGACCCGATTAGATCATTTTATATTTTGGTTAATATAAGAATTCTGCGAAATTCTATCACATTTGTTCAATTTACGTCGCTCCTATTTCAGATAGCTTATTGGGCTAAGCGGCATC
>CAKAJE020000374.1:0-110033 GCA_916610135.2 Macropis europaea
GGAGTAAAATGCACTATTAAACTTCTAGGGTAGGGCAAGCAGAGACCCGATAAGATCATTTTATATTATGGTTAATTTAAGAATTCAGCGAAATCTATCACATTTGTTCAATTTACGTCGCTCCTATTTCAGATATAGTATTGGGCTAAGCGGCATCTCAATGCACATGAAATGGCGAGTAACATGCACTATTAAATTTCTAGGATAAGGCAAACAGAGACCCGATTAGATCATTTTATATTTTGGTTAATATAAGAATTCAGCGAAATTCTATCAGATTTGTTCAATTTACGTCGCTCCTATTTCAGATAGCGTATTGGGAGTAGCGGCATCTCAAAGCGCATGAAATGGCGACTAAAATGCACTATTAAACTTCAAGGGTAGGGCAAACAGAGACCCGATTAGATCATTTTATATTATGGTTAATTTAAGAATTCAGAAAAATTCTATCACATTTGTTCAATTTACGTCGTTCCTATTTCAGATAGCGTATTGGGCTATGCGGCATCTCAAAGCGCATGAAATGACGAGTAAAATGCACTATTAAACTTCTAGGGTAGGGCAAACAGAGACCCGATTAGATCATTTTATATTACGGTTAATATAAGAATTCAGCGTAATTCTATCACATTTGTTCAAATTACGTCGCTCCTATTTCAGATAGCGTACTGGGCTAGGCGGCATCTCAAAGCGCGTGGAAGGGCGAGTAAAATGCACTTCTAAACTTCTATGATAGGGCAATCAGAGACCCGATTAGATCATTTTATATTTTGTTTAATATAAGATTTCAGGGAAATTCTGTCACATTTGTTCAATTTACGTCGCACCTATTTCAGATAGCGTATTGGGCTAAGCGGCATCTCAAAGCGCATAAAATGGCGAGTAAAATGCACTATTAAACTTCAAGGGTAGGGCAAACAGAGACCCGATTAGATCATTTTATATTATGGTTAATTTAAGAATTCAGAAAAATTCTATCACATTTGTTCAATTTACGTCGTTCCTATTTCAGATAGCGTATTGGGCTATGCGACATCTCAAAGCGCATGAAATGGCGAGTAAAATGCACTATTAAACTTCTAGGGTAGGGCAAACAGAGACCCGATTAGATCATTTTATATTACGGTTAATATAAGAATTCAGCGAAATTCTATCAGATTTGTTCAATTTACGTCGCTCCTATTTCAGATAGCGTATTGGGAGTAGCGGCATCTCAAAGCGCATGAAATGGCGAGTAAAATGCACTATTAAACTTCAAGGGTAGGGCAAACAGAGACCCGATTAGATCATTTTATATTATGGTTAATTTAAGAATTCAGAAAAATTCTATCACATTTGTTCAACTTACGTCGCTCCTCTTTCAGATAGCGTACTGGGCTAGCCGGCATCTTAAAGCGCGTGGAATGGCGAGTAAAATGCACTATTAAACTTCTATGATAGGGCTATCAGAGACCCGATTATATCATTTTATGTTTTGGTTAATATAAGAATTCAGCGAAATTCTATCACATTTGTTCAATTTACGTCGCTCCTATTTCAGATAGCGTATTGGGCTTAGCGGCATCTCAAAGCGCAAGAAATGTGGAGTAAAATGCACTATTAAACTTCTAGGGTAGGGCAAACAGAGACCCGATTAGATCATTTTATATTACGGTTAATATAAGAATGCAGCGTAATTCTATCACATTTGCTCAACTTTCGTCGCTCCTATTTCAGATAGCGTACAGGGCTAGGCGGCATCTTAAAGCGCGTGGAAGGGTGAGTAAAATGCACTACTAATCTTCCATGATAGGGCAATCAGAGACCCGATTAGATCATTTTATATTTTGTTTTATATAAGATTTCAGGGAAATTCTGTCACATTTGTTCAATTTACGTCGCTCCTATTTCAGATAGCTTATTGAGCTTAGCGGCTTCTGAAAGCGCATGAAATGGCGAGTAAAATGAACTATTAAACTTCTAGGGTAGGGCAATCAGAGACCCGATTCGATCATTTTACATTATGGTTAATTTAAGAATTCAGCAAAATTCTATCACATTTGTTCAACTTACGTCGCTCCTATTTCAGATAGCGTACTGGGCTAGGCGGCACCTTAAAGCGCGTGGAATGGCGAGTAAAATTCACTATTAAACTTCTATGATAGGGCAATCAGAGACCCGATTAGATCATTTTATATTTTGGTTAATATAAGAATTCAGCGAAATTCTATCACATTTGTTCAATTTACGTCGCTCCTATTTCAGATAGCGTATTGGGCTTAGCGGCATCTCAAAGCGCATGAGATAGCGAGTAAAATGCACTATTAAACTTCCAGGATAAGGCAAACAGAGACCCGATTAGATCATTTTATATTACGGTAAATATAAGAATTCAGCGTAACTCTGACACATTTGTTCAACTTACGTAGCTCCTATTTCAGATAGCGTACTGGGCTGTGCGGCATCTTAAAGCGCGTGGAATGGCGAGTAAAATTCACTATTAAACTTCTATGATAGGGCAATCAGAGACCCGATTAGATCATTTTATATTTTGGTTAATATAAGAATTCAGCGAAATTCTATCACATTTGTTCAATTTACGTCGCTCCTATTTCAGATAGCTTATTGGGCTAAGCGGCATCGCAAAGCGTATGAAATGACGAGTGAAATGCACTATTAAACTTCTAGGGTAGGGCAAACAGAGACCCGATTAGATCATTTTACATTAAGGTTAATATAAGAATTCAGGGAAATTCTATCACATTTGTTCAACATACGTCGCTCCTATTTCAGATAGCGTACTGGGCTAGGCGGCATCTTAAAGCGCGTGGAATGGCGAGTAAATTGCACTATTAAACTTCTATGATAGGACAATCAGAGACCCGATTAGATCATTTTATATTTTGGTTAATATAAGAATTCAGCGAAATTCTATCACATTTGTTCAATTTGCGTCGCTCCTATTTCAGATAGCTTATTGGGCTAAGCGGCACCTCAAAGCGCATGAAATGGCGAGTGAAATGCACTATTAATCTTCTAGGGTAGGGCAATCAGAGACCCCATTAGAACATTTTATATTATGGTTAATTTAAGATTTCAGCAAAATTCTATCACATTTGTTCAATTTACGTCGCTCCTATTTCAGATAGCGTACTGGGCTAAGCGGCATCTCAAAGCGCAAGAAATGGCGAGTAAGATGCACTATGAAACTTCTAGGGTAGGGCAAACAGAGACCCAATTAGATCATTTTATATTACGGTTAATATAAGAATTCAGCGTAATTCTGTCACATTTGTTCAACTTACGTAGCTCCTATTTCAGATAGCGTATTGGGCTAAGCGGCATCTTAAAGCGCGTGGAATGGCGAGTAAAATTCACTATTAAACTTCTATGATAGGGCAATCAGAGACCCGATTAGATCATTTTATATTTTGGTTAATATAAGAATTCAGCGAAATTCTATCACATTTGTTCAATTTACGTCGCTCCTATTTCAGATAGCGTATTGGGCTAAGCGGCATCTCAAAGCGCATGAAATAGCGAGTAAAATGCACTATTAAACTTCCAGGATAAGGCAAACAGAGACCCGATTAGATCATTTTATATTACGGTAAATATAAGAATTCAGCGTAACTCTGACACATTTGTTCAACTTACGTAGCTCCTATTTCAGATAGCGTACTGGGCTAGGCGGCATCTTAAAGCGCGTGGAATGTCGAGGAAAATACACTATCAAACTTCTATGATAGGGCAATCAGAGACCCGATTAGATCATTTTATATTTTGGTTAATATAAGAATTCAGCGAAATTCTATCACATTTGTTCAATTTACGTCGCTCCTATTTCAGATAGCGTATTGGGCTAAGCGGCATCTCAAAGCGCATGAAATGGCGAGTAAAATGCACTATTAAACTTCTAGGGTAGGGCAATCAGAGACCCGACTAGATCATTTTATATTATGGTTAATTTAAGAATTCAGCAAAATTCTATCACATTTGTTCAGTTTACGTCGCTCCTATTTCAGATAGCGTACTGGGCTAGGCGGCACCTTAAAACGCATGGAATGGCGAGTAAAATGCACTATTAAACTTCTATGATAGGGCAATCAGAGATCCGATTAGATCATTTTATATTTTGGTTAATATAAGAATTCAGCGAGATTCTATCACATTTGTTCAATTTACGTCGCTCCTATTTCAGATAGCGTATTGGGCTAAGCGGCATCTCAAAGCGCATGAAATGGCGAGTAAAATGCGCTAGTAAACTTCTAGGGTAGGGCAATCAGAGACCCGATTAGATCATTTTATATTATGCTTAATTTAAGAATTCAGCAAAATTCCATCACATTAGTTCAATTTACGTCGTTCCTATTTCAGATAGCGTACTGGGCTATGCGGCATCTTAAAGCGCGTGGAATGGCGAGTAAAATTCACTATTAAACTTCTATGATAGGGCAATCAGAGGCCCGATTAGATCATTTTATATTTTGGTTAATATAAGAATTCAGCGAAATTCTATCACATTTGTTCAATTTACGTCGCTCCTATTTCAGATAGCTTATTGGGCTAAGCGGCATCGCAAAGCGTATGAAATGACGAGTGAAATGCACTATTAAACTTCTAGGGTAGGGCAAACAGAGACCCGATTAGATCATTTTACATTAAGGTTAATATAAGAATTCAGGGAAATTCTATCACATTTGTTCAACATACGTCGCTCCTATTTCAGATAGCGTACTGGGCTAGGCGGCATCTTAAAGCGCGTGGAATGGCGAGTAAAATGAACTATTAAACTTCTATGATAGGGCAATCAGAGACCCGATTAGATCATTTTATATTTTGGTTAATATAAGAATTCAGCGAAATTCTATCACATTTGTTCAATTTGCGTCGCTCCTATTTCAGATAGCTTATTGGGCTAAGCGGCACCTCAAAGCGCATGAAATGGCGAGTGAAATGCACTATTAATCTTCTAGGATAAGGCAAACAGAGACCCGATTAGATCATTTTATATTACGGTTAATATAAGAATTCAGCGTAATTCTGTCACATTTGTTCAACTTACGTCGCTCCTCTTTCAGGTAGCGTACTGGGCTACGCGGCATCTTAAAGCGCGTGGAATGGCGAGTAAAATGCACTATTAAACTTCTATGATAGGGCTATCAGAGACCCGATTAGATCATTTTATATTTTGGTTAATATAAGAATTCAGCGAAATTCTATCACATTTGTTCAATTTACGTCGCTCCTATTTCAGATAGCGTATTGGGCTAAGCCGCATCTCAAAGCGCATGGATTGACGAGTGAAATGCTCTATTAAACTTCTGGGGTAGCGCGAACAGAAACCCGAATAGATCATTTTATATTACGGTTAATATAAGAATTCACGGAAATTCTATCAGATTTGTTCAATTTACGTCGCTCCTATTCCAGATAGCGTATTGGGCTAAGCGGCATCTCAAAGCGCATGAAATGGCGAGTAAAATGCACTATTAAACTTCAAGGATAAGGCAAACAGAGAACCGATTAGATCATTTTATATTTTGGTTAATATAAGAATTCAGCGAAATTCTATCACATTTGTTCAATTTACGTCGCTCCTATTTCAGATAGCGTATTCGGCTAAGAGGCATCTCAATGCGCATGAAATGGCGAGTAACATGCACTATTAAACTTCTAGGATAAGTCAAACAGAGACCCGATTAGATCATTTTATATTACGGTTAATATAAGAATTCAGCGTAATTCTATCACATTTGTTCAACTTACGTCGCTCCTCTTTCAGATAGCGTACTGGGCTAGGCGGCATCTTAAAGCGCGTGGAATGGCAAGTAAAATGCACTATTAAACTTCAAGGGTAGGGCAAACAGAGACCCGATTAGATCATTTTATATTATGGTTAATTTAAGAATTCAGAAAAATTCTATCACATTTGTTCAATTTACGTCGTTCCTATTTCAGATGGCGTATTGGGCTATGCGACATCTCAAAGCGCGTGGAAGGGTGAGTAAAATGCACTACTAAACTTCTAGGATAGGGCAATCTGAGACCCGACTAGATCATTTTCTATTTTGGTTAATATAAGAATACAGGGAATTTCTCTCACATTTGTTCAATTTACGTCGCTGATATTTCAGATAGCGTATTGGGCTAAGCGGCATCTCAAAGCGCAAGAAATGTCGAGTAAAATGCACTACTAAACTTCTAGGGTAGGGCAAACAGAGACCCGATACGATCATTTTATATTATGGTTAATTTAAGAATTCAGCGAAATTCTATCACATTTGTTCAACTTACGTCGCTCCTATTTCAGAGAGCGTACTGGGCTAGGCGGAATCTCAAAGCGCGTGGAAAGGCGAGTAAAATGCACTATTAAACTTCTACGATAGGGCAATCAGAGACCCGATTAGATCATTTTATATTTTGTTTAATATAAGATTTCAGGGAAATTCTGTCACATTTGTTCAATTTACGTCGCTCCTATTTCAGATAGCTTATTGGGCTTAGCGGCATCTGAAAGCGCATGAAAGGGCGAGTAAAATGCCCTATTAAACTTCTAGGGTAAGGCAAACAGATACCCGATTAGATCATTTTATATTACGGTTAATATAAGAATTCAGCGTAATTCTATCACATTTGTTCAACTTACGTCGCTCCTCTTTCAGATAGCGTACTGGGCTAGGCGGCATCTTAAAGCGCGTGGAATGGCGAGTAAAATGCACTATCAAACTTCTATGATAGGGCAATCAGAGACCCGATTAGATCATTTTATATTTTGGTTAATATAAGAATTCAGCGAAATTCTATCACATTTGTTCAATTTACGTCGCACCTATTTCAGATAGCGTATTGGGCTAAGCGGCATCTCAAAGCGCATGAAATGACGAGCAAAATGCACTATTAAACTTCTAGGGTAGGGCAAACAGAGACCCGATTAGATCATTTTATATTACGGTTAATATAAGAATTCAGCGTAATTCTATCACATTTGTTCAACTTACGTCGCTCCTATTTCAGAGAGCGTACTGGGCTAGGCGGAATCTCAAAGCGCGTGGAAGGCCGAGTAAAATGCACTACTAAACTTCTATGATCGGGCAATCAGAGACCCGATTACATCATTTTATATTTTGGTTAATATAAGAATTCAGCGAAATTCTCTCACATTTGTTCAATTTACGTCGCTGATATTTCAGATAGCGTATTGGGCTAAGCGGCATCTCAAAGCGCAAGAAATGGGGAGTAAAATGCACTATTAAACTTCTAGGGTAGGGCAAACAGAGACCCGATAAGATCATTTTATATTATGGTTAATTTAAGAATTCAGCGAAATCTATCACATTTGTTCAATTTACGTCGCTCCTATTTCAGATATAGTATTGGGCTAAGCGGCATCTCAATGCACATGAAATGGCGAGTAACATGCACTATTAAATTTCTAGGATAAGGCAAACAGAGACCCGATTAGATCATTTTATATTTTGGTTAATATAAGAATTCAGCGAAATTCTATCAGATTTGTTCAATTTACGTCGCTCCTATTTCAGATAGCGTATTGGGAGTAGCGGCATCTCAAAGCGCATGAAATGGCGAGTAAAATGCACTATTAAACTTCAAGGGTAGGGCAAACAGAGACCCGATTAGATCATTTTATATTATGGTTAATTTAAGAATTCAGAAAAATTCTATCACATTTGTTCAATTTACGTCGTTCCTATTTCAGATAGCGTATTGGGCTATGCGGCATCTCAAAGCGCATGAAATGACGAGTAAAATGCACTATTAAACTTCTAGGGTAGGGCAAACAGATACCCGATTAGATCATTTTATATTACGGTTAATATAAGAATTCAGCGTAATTCTATCACATTTGTTCAACTTACGTCGCTTCTATGTCAGATAGCGTACAGGGCTAGGCGGCATCTTAAAGCGCGTGGAAGGATGAGTAAAATGCACTACTAATCTTCCATGATAGGGCAATCAGAGACCCGATTAGATCATTTTACATTTTGGTTAATAAAAGAATTCAGCGAAATTCTATCACATTTGCTCAATTTACGTCGCTCCTATTACAGATAGCTTATTGTGCTTAGCGGCATCTCAAAGCGCATGAAGTGATGAGTGAAATGCACTATTAAACTTCTAGGGTAGGGCAAACAGAGACCCGATTAGATCATTTTATATTATGGTTAATTTAAGAATTCAGCAAAATTCTATCACAATTGTTCAATTTACGTCGCTCCTATTTCAGATAGCGTACTGGGCTAGGCGGCATCTTAAAGCGCGTGGAAAGGCGAGTAAAATGCACTATTAAACTTCTATGATAGGGCAATCAGAGTACCCGATTAGATCATTTTATATTACGGTTAATATAAGAATTCAGCGTAATTCTATCACATTTGTTCAACTTACGTCGCTCCTATTACAGATAGCGTACTGGGCTAGGCGGCATCTTAAAGCGCGTGGAATGGCGAGTAAAATGCACTATTAAACCTCTAGGGTAAGGCAAGCAGAGACCCGATTAGATCATTTCATATTATGGTTAATTTAAGAATTCAGCAAAATTCTATCACATTTGTTCAATTAACGTCGTTCCTATTTCAGATAGCGCACTGGGCTAAGCGGCATCTTAAAGCGCGTGGAATGGCGAGTTAAATGCACTATTAAACTTCTATGATAGGGCAATCAGAGACCCGATTAGATCATTTAATATTTTGGTTAATATAGGAATTCAGAGTAATGCTATCACATTTGTTCAATTTACGTCGCTCCTATTACAGATAGCTTATTGGGCTTAGCGGCAACTCAAAGCGCATGAAATGACGAGTGAAATGCACTATCAATCTTCTAGGGTAGGGCAAACAGAGACCCGATTAGATCATTTTATATTATGGTTAATTTAAGAATTCAGCAAAATTCTATCACATTTGTTCAATTTACGTCGTTCCTATTTCAGATTGCGTCCTGGGCTAAGCGGCATCTAATAGCGCATGAAATGGCGAGTAAAATGCACTATTAAACTTCTAGGGTAGGGCAAACAGAGACCCGATTAGATCATTTTATATTACGGTTAATATAAGAATTCAGCGTAATTCTATCACATTTGTTCAAATTACGTGGCTCCTGTTTCAGATAGCGTACTGGGCTAGGCGGCATCTCAAAGCGCGTGGAAGGGCGAGTAAAATGCACTACTAAACTTCTATGATAGGGCCATCAGAGACCCGATTAGATCATTTTATATTTTGGTTAATATAAGAATTCAGGGAAATTCTCTCACATTTGTTCAGTTTACGTCGCTGATATTTCAGATAGCGTATTGGGCTAAGCGGCATCTCAAAGCGCAAGAAATGTCGAGTAAAATGCACTATTAAACTTCTAGGGTAGGGCAAACAGAGACCCGATAAGATCATTTTATATTATGGTTAATTTAAGAATTCAGCGAAATTCTATCACATTTGTTCAATTTACGTCGCTCCTATTTCAGATAGCGTATTGAGCTAAGCGGCATCTCAATGCGCATGAAATGGCGGGTAAAATGCACTATTAAACATCTAGGGTAGGGCAAACAGAGACCCGATTAGATCAGTTTATATTATGATTAATTTAAGAAGTCAGCAAAGTTCTATCACATTTGTTCAAGTTACGTCGTTCCTATTTCAGATAGCGTACTGGGCTAGGCGGCATCTTAAAGCGCGTGGAAAGGCGAGTAAAATGCACTATTAAACTTCTATGATAGGGCAATCAGAGACCCGATTAGATCATTTTATATTACGGTTAATATAAGAATTCAGCGTAATTCTATCACATTTGTTCAACTTACGTCGCTCCTATTTCAGATAGCGCCCTGGGCTAGGCGGCATCTTAAAGCGCGTGGAATGGCGAGTAAAATGCACTACTAAACTACTATGATAGGGCAATCAGAGACCCGTTTAGGTCATTTTATATTTTGGTTAATATAAGAATTCAGCGAAATTCTATCACATTTGTTCAATTTACGTCGCTCCTATTTCAGATAGCTTATTGGGCTTGGCGGCATCTGAAAGCGCATGAAATGGCGAGTAAAATGCACTATTAAACTTCTAGGGTAGGGCAAACAGAGACCCGATTAGACCATTTTATATTATGGTTAATTTAAGAATTCACCGAAATTCTGTCACATTTGTTCAATTTACGTCGCACCTATTTCAGATAGCGTATTGGGCTAAGCGGCATCTCAAAGCGCATAAAATGGCGAGTAAAATGCACTATTAAACCTCAAGGGTAGGGCAAACAGAGACCCGATTAGATCACTTTATATTATGGTTAATTTAAGAATTCAGAAAAATTCTATCACATTTGTTCAATTTACGTCGTTCCTATTTCAGATAGCGTATTGGGCTATGCGACATCTCAAAGCGCACGAAATAACGAGTAAAATGCACTATTAAACTTCTAGGGTAGGGCAAACAGAGACCCGATTAGATCATTTTATATTACGGTTAATATAAGAATTCAGCGTAATTCTATCACATTTGTTCAACTTACGTCGCTCCTATTTCAGGTAGCGTACTGGGCTAGGCGGAATCTCAAAGCGCGTGGAAGGGCGAGTAAAATGCACTACTAAACTTCTATGATCGGGCAATCAGAGACCCGATTACATCATTTTATATTTTGGTTAATATAAGAATTCAGCGAAATTCTCTCACATTTGTTCAATTTACGTCGCTGATATTTCAGATAGCGTATTGGGCTAAGCGGCATCTCAAAGCGCAAGAAATGTGGAGTAAAATGCACTATTAAACTTCTAGGGTAGGGCAAACAGAGACCCGATAAGATCATTTTATATTATGGTTAATATAAGAATTCAGGGAAATTCTATCACATTTGTTCCATTTACGTCGCTCCTATTACAGATAGCTTATTGTGCTTAGCGGCATCTCAAAGCGCATGAAGTGACGAGTGAAATGCACTATTAAACTTCTAGGGTAGGGCAAACAGAGACCCGATTAGATCATTTTATATTATGGTTAATTTAAGAAGTCAGCAAAATTCTATCACATTTGTTCAATTTACGTCGTTCCTATTTCAGATAGCGTACTGGGCTAGGCGGCATCTTAAAGCGCGTGGAAAGGCGAGTAAAATGCACTATTAAACTTCTATGATAGGGCAATCAGAGACCCGATTAGATCATTTTATATTTTGTTTAATATAAGATTTCAGGGAAATTCTGTCACATTTGTTCAATTTTCGTCGCTCCTATTTCAGATAGCTTATTGGGCTTAGCGGCATCTGAAAGCGCATGAAATGGCGAGTAAAATGCACTATTAAACTTCTAGGGTAGGGCATACAAAGACCCGATTAAATCATTTTATATTATGGTTAATTTAAGAATTCAGCGAAATTCTATCACATTTGTTCAATTTACGTCGCTACTATTTCAGATAGCGTATTGGGCTAAGCGGCATCTCAAAGCGCATGAAATGGCGAGTATAATGCACTATTAAACGTCTAGAATAAGGCAAACAGAGACCCGATTAGATCATTTTATATTACGGTTAATATAAGAATTCAGCGTAATTCTATCACATTTGTTCAACTTACGTCGCTCCTCTTTCAGTTAGCGTATTGGGCTAAGCAGCATCTCAAAGTATATGAAATGGCGAGTAAAATGCACTATTAAACTTCTAGGGTAGGGCAAACAGAGACCCGATTAGATCATTTTATATAATGGTTAATTTAAGAATTCAGCAAAATTCTATCAAATTTTTTCAATTTACGTCGTTCCTATTTCAGCTAGCGTACTGGGCTTGGCGGCATCTTAAAACGCGAGGAATGGCGAGTAAAATGCACTGTTAAACTTCTATGATAGGGCAATCAGAGACCCGATTAGATCATTTTATATTTTGTTTAACATAAGATTTCAGGTACATTCTATCACATTTGTTTAATTTACGTCGCTGTTATTTCAGATAGCGTATTGGGCTAAGCGGCATCTCAAAGCGCATGAAATGGCGAATAAAATGCACTATTAAACTTCTAGGCGAGGGCGAACAGAGACCCGATTAGATCATTTTACATTTTGGTTAATAAAAGAATTCAGCGAAATTCTATCACATTTGCTCAATTTACGTCGCTCCTATTACAGATAGCTTATTGTGCTTAGCGGCATCTCAAAGCGCATGAAGTGACGAGTGAAATGCACTATTAAACTTCTAGGGTAGGGCAAACAGAGACCCGATTAGATCATTTTATATTATGGTTAATTTATGAATTCAGCAAAATTCTATCACATTTGTTCAATTTACGTCGCTCCTATTTCAGATAGCGTACTGGGCTAGGCGGCATCCTAAAGCGCGCGGAATGGCGACTAAAATGCACTATTAAACTTCTATGCTAGGGCAATCAGTGACCCGATTAGATCATTTTATATTTTGTTTAATATAAGATTTCAGGGAAATTCTATCACATTTGTTCAACTTACGTCGCTCCTATTTCAGATAGCGTACAGGGCTAGGCGGCATCTTAAAGCGCGTGGAAGGGCGAGTAAAATGCACTACTAAACTTCTAGGGTAGGGCAAACAGAGACCCGATTAGATCATTTTATATTATGGTTAATTTAAGAATTCAGCAAAATTCTATCACATTTGTTCAATTTACGTCGCTCCTATTTCAGATAGCGTACTGTGCTAGGCGGCATCCTAAAGCGCGCGGAATGGCGAGTAAAATGCACTATTAAACTTCTATGCTAGGGCAATCAGAGACCCGATTAGATCATTTTATATTTTGTTTAATATAAGATTTCAGGGAAATTCTATCACATTTGTTCAATTTACGTCGCCCCTATTTCAGAGCGCGTACTGGGCTAGGCGGCATCTTAAAGCGCGTGGAAAGGCGAGTAAAATGCACTATTAAACTTCTATGATAGCGCAATCAGAGACCCGATTAGATCATTTTATATTACGGTTAATATAAGATTTCAGCGTAATTCTATCACATTTGTTCAGCTTACGTCGCTCCTATTTCAGATAGCGTACTGGGCTAGGCGGTATCACAAAGCGCGTGGAAGGGCGAGTAAAATGCACTACTAAACTTCTATGATAGGGCAATCAGAGACCCGATTAGATCATTTTATATTTTGGTTAATATAAGAATTCAGCGAAATTCTCTCACATTTGTTCAATTTACGTCGCTGATATTTCAGATAGCGTATTGGACTAAGCGGCATCTCAAAGCGCAAGAAATGTTGAGTGAAATGCACTATTAAACTTCTAGGGTAGTGCAAACAGAGACCCGATAAGATCATTTTATATTATGGTTAATTTAAGAATTCAGCGAAATTCTCTCAGATTTGTTCAATTTACGTCGCTGATATTTCAGATAGCGTATTGGGCTAAGCGGCATCTCAAAGAGCGAGAAATGGCGAGTAAAATGCACTATTAAACTTCTAGGGTAGGGCAAACAGAGACCCGATTAGATCATTTTATATTTTGGTTAATATAAGAATTCAGCGAAATTCTATCACATTTGTTCAATTTACATCGCTCCTATTTCAGATAGCGTATTGGGCTACGCGGCATCTCAAAGCGCATGAAATGACGAATAAAATGCACAATTAAGCTTCTACGCTAGGGCGAACAGAGACCCGATTAGATCATTTTACGTTATGGTTAATAAAAGAATACAGCGAAATTCTATCACATTTGTTCAATTTACGTCGCTCCTATTTCAGATAGCGTATTGGGGTAAGCTGTATCTCAAAGCCCATGAAATGGCGATTAAAATGCACTATTAAACTTCTAGGTTAAGGCAAACAGATACCCGATTAGATCATTTTATATTACGGTTAATATAAGAATTCAGCGTAATTCTATCACATTTGTTCAACTTACGTCGCTCCTATTTCAGATAGCGTACTGGGCTAGGCGGCATCATAAAGCGCGTGGAAGGGCGAGTAAAATGCACTACTAAACTTCTAGGGTAGGGCAAACAGAGACCCGATTAGATCATTTTATATTACGGTTAATATAAGAATTCAGCAAAATTCTATCACATTTGTTCAATTTACGTCGCTCCTATTTCAGATAGCGTACTGGGCTAGGCGGCATCCTAAAGCGCGCGGAATGGCGAGTAAAATGCACTATTAAACTTCTATGCTAGGGCAATCAGAGACCCGATTCGATCATTTTATATTTTGTTTAATATAAGATTTCAGGGAAATTCTATCAGATTTGTTCAATTTACGTCGCTCCTATTTCAGATAGCGTACTGGGCTAGGCGGCATCTTAAAGCGCGTGGAAAGGCGAGTAAAATGCACTATTAAACTTCTATGATAGGGCAATCAGAGACCCGATTAGATCATTTTATATTTTGTTTAATATAAGATTTCAGGGAAATTCTGTCACATTTGTTCAATTTTCGTCGCTCCTATTTCAGATAGCTTATTGGGCTTAGCGGCATCTGAAAGCGCATGAAATGGCGAGTAAAATGCACTATTAAACTTCTAGGGTAGGGCATACAAAGACCCGATTAAATCATTTTATATTATGGTTAATTTAAGAATTCAGCGATATTCTATCACATTTGTTCAATTTACGTCGCTACTATTTCAGATAGCGTATTGGGCTAAGCGGCATCTCAAAGCGCATGAAATGGCGAGTATAATGCACTATTAAACGTCTAGAATAAGGCAAACAGAGACCCGATTAGATCATTTTATATTACGGTTAATATAAGAATTCAGCGTAATTCTATCACATTTGTTCAACTTACGTCGCTCCTCTTTCAGTTAGCGTATTGGGCTAAGCAGCATCTCAAAGTGCATGAAATGGCGAGTAAAATGCACTATTAAACATCTAGGGTAGGGCAAACAGAGACCCGATTAGATCATTTTATATAATGGTTAATTTAAGAATTCAGCAAAATTCTATCAAATTTTTTCAATTTACGTCGTTCCTATTTCAGCTAGCGTACTGGGCTTGGCGGCATCTTAAAACGCGAGGAATGGCGTGTAAAATGCACTGTTAAACTTCTATGATAGGGCAATCAGAGACCCGATTAGATCATTTTATATTTTGTTTAAATTAAGATTTCAGGTACATTCTATCACATTTGTTTAATTCACGTCGCTGCTATTTCAGATAGCGTATTGGGCTAAGCGGCATCTCAAAGCGCATGAAATGGCGAATAAAATGCACTATTAAACTTCTAGGCGAGGGCGAACGGAGACCCGATTAGATCATTTTACATTTTGGTTAATAAAAGAATTCAGCGAAATTCTATCACATTTGCTCAATTTACGTCGCTCCTATTACAGATAGCTTATTGTGCATAGCGGCATCTCAAAGCGCATGAAGTGACGAGTGAAATGCACTATTAAACTTCTAGGGTAGGGCAAACAGAGACCAGATTAGATCATTTTATATTATGGTTAATTTATGAATTCAGCAAAATTCTGTCACATTTGTTCAATTTACGTCGCTCCTATTTCAGATAGCGTACTGGGCTAGGCGGCATCCTAAAGCGCGCGGAATGGCGACTAAAATGCACTATTAAACTTCTATGCTAGGGCAATCAGTGACCCGATTAGATCATTTTATATTTTGTTTAATATAAGATTTCAGGGAAATTCTATCACATTTGTTCAACTTACGTCGCTCCTATTTCAGATAGCGTACAGGGCTAGGCGGCATCTTAAAGCGCGTGGAAGGGCGAGTAAAATGCACTACTAAACTTCTAGGGTAGGGCAAACAGAGACCCGATTAGATCATTTTATATTATGGTTAATTTAAGAATTCAGCAAAATTCTATCACATTTGTTCAATTTACGTCGCTCCTATTTCAGATAGCGTACTGTGCTAGGCGGCATCCTAAAGCGCGCGGAATGGCGAGTAAAATGCACTATTAAACTTCTATCCTAGGGCAATCAGAGACCCGATTAGATCATTTTATATTTTGTTTAATATAAGATTTCAGGGAAATTCTATCACATTTGTTCAATTTACGTCGCTCCTATTTCAGAGCGCGTACTGGGCTAGGCGGCATCTTAAAGCGCGTGGAAAGGCGAGTAAAATGCACTATTAAACTTCTATGATAGGGCAATCAGAGACCCGATTAGATCATTTTATATTACGGTTAATATAAGATTTCAGCGTAATTCTATCACATTTGTTCAGCTTACGTCGCTCCTATTTCAGATAGCGTACTGGGCTAGGCGGTATCACAAAGCGCGTGGAAGGGCGAGTAAAATGCACTACTAAACTTCTAGGGTAGGGCAAACAGAGACCCGATTAGATCATTTTATATTATGGTTAATTTATGAATTCAGCGAAATTCTCTCACATTTGTTCAATTTACGTCGCTCCTATTTCAGATAGCGTACTGGGCTAGGCGGCATCCTAAAGCGCGCGGAATGGCGACTAAAATGCACTATTAAACTTCTATGCTAGGGCAATCAGTGACCCGATTAGATCATTTTATATTTTGTTTAATATAAGATTTCAGGGAAATTCTATCACATTTGTTCAACTTACGTCGCTCCTATTTCAGATAGCGTACAGGGCTAGGCGGCATCTTAAAGGGCGTGGAAGGGCGAGTAAAATGCACTACTAAACTTCTAGGGTAGGGCAAACAGAGACCCGATTAGATCATTTTATATTATGGTTAATTTAAGAATTCAGCAAAATTCTATCACATTTGTTCAATTTACGTCGCTCCTATTTCAGATAGCGTATTGGGGTAAGCTGTATCTCAAAGCCCATGAAATGGCGATTAAAATGCACTATTAAACTTCTAGGTTAAGGCAAACAGATACCCGATTAGATCATTTTATATTACGGTTAATATAAGAATTCAGCGTAATTCTATCACATTTGTTCAACTTACGTCGCTCCTATTTCAGATAGCGTACTGGGCTAGGCGGCATCTTAAAGCGCGTGGAAGGGCGAGTAAAATGCACTACTAAACTTCTAGGGTAGGGCAAACAGAGACCCGATTAGATCATTTTATATTACGGTTAATATAAGAATTCAGCAAAATTCTATCACATTTGTTCAATTTACGTCGCTCCTATTTCAGATAGCGTACTGTGCTAGGCGGCATCCTAAAGCGCGCGGAATGGCGAGTAAAATGCACTATTAAACTTCTATCCTAGGGCAATCAGAGACCCGATTAGATCATTTTATATTTTGGTTAATATAAGAATTCAGCGAAATTCTCTCACATTTGTTCAATTTACGTCGCTGATATTTCAGATAGCGTATTGGACTAAGCGGCATCTCAAAGCGCAAGAAATGTTGAGTGAAATGCACTATTAAACTTCTAGGGTAGTGCAAACAGAGACCCGATAAGATCATTTTATATTATGGTTAATTTAAGAATTCAGCGAAATTCTCTCAGATTTGTTCAATTTACGTCGCTGATATTTCAGATAGCGTATTGGGCTAAGCGGCATCTCAAAGCGCGAGAAATGGCGAGTAAAATGCACTATTAAACTTCTAGGGTAGGGCAAACAGAGACCCGATTAGATCATTTTATATTTTGGTTAATATAAGAATTCAGCGAAATTCTATCACATTTGTTCAATTTACGTCGCTCCTATTTCAGATAGCGTATTGGGGTAAGCTGTATCTCAAAGCCCATGAAATGGCGATTAAAATGCACTATTAAACTTCTAGGTTAAGGCAAACAGATACCCGATTAGATCATTTTATATTACGGTTAATATAAGAATTCAGCGTAATTCTATCACATTTGTTCAACTTACGTCGCTCCTATTTCAGATAGCGTACTGGGCTAGGCGGCATCTTAAAGCGCGTGGAAGGGCGAGTAAAATGCACTACTAAACTTCTAGGGTAGGGCAAACAGAGACCCGATTAGATCATTTTATATTACGGTTAATATAAGAATTCAGCAAAATTCTATCACATTTGTTCAATTTACGTCGCTCCTATTTCAGATAGCGTACTGGGCTAGGCGGCATCCTAAAGCGCGCGGAATGGCGAGTAAAATGCACTATTAAACTTCTATGCTAGGGCAATCAGAGACCCGATTCGATCATTTTATATTTTGTTTAATATAAGATTTCAGGGAAATTCTATCAGATTTGTTCAATTTACGTCGCTCCTATTTCAGATAGCGTACTGGGCTAGGCGGCATCTTAAAGCGCGTGGAAAGGCGAGTAAAATGCACTATTAAACTTCTATGATAGGGCAATCAGAGACCCGATTAGATCATTTTATATTTTGTTTAATATAAGATTTCAGGGAAATTCTGTCACATTTGTTCAATTTTCGTCGCTCCTATTTCAGATAGCATATTGGGCTTAGCGGCATCTGAAAGCGCATGAAATGGCGAGTAAAATGCACTATTAAACTTCTAGGGTAGGGCATACAAAGACCCGATTAAATCATTTTATATTATGGTTAATTTAAGAATTCAGCGAAATTCTATCACATTCGTTCAATTTACGTCGCTACTATTTCAGATAGCGTATTGGGCTAAGCGGCATCTCAAAGCACATGAAATGGCGAGTATAATGCACTATTAAACGTCTAGAATAAGGCAAACAGAGACCCGATTAGATCATTTTATATTACGGTTAATATAAGAATTCAGCGTAATTCTATCACATTTGTTCAACTTACGTGGCTCCTCTTTCAGTTAGCGTATTGGGCTAAGCAGCATCTCAAAGTGCATGAAATGGCGAGTAAAATGCACTATTAAACATCTAGGGTAGGGCAAACAGAGACCCGATTAGATCATTTTATATAATGGTTAATTTAAGAATTCAGCAAAATTCTATCAAATTTTTTCAATTTACGTCGTTCCTATTTCAGCTAGCGTACTGGGCTTGGCGGCATCTTAAAACGCGAGGAATGGCGTGTAAAATGCACTATTAAACTTCTAGGCGAGGGCGAACAGAGACCCGATTAGATCATTTTACATTTTGGTTAATAAAAGAATTCAGCGAAATTCTATCACATTTGCTCAATTTACGTCGCTCCTATTACAGATAGCTTATTGTGCATAGCGGCATCTCAAAGCGCATGAAGTGACGAGTGAAATGCACTATTAAACTTCTAGGGTAGGGCAAACAGAGACCCGATTAGATCATTTTATATTATGGTTAATTTATGAATTCAGCAAAATTCTGTCACATTTGTTCAATTTACGTCGCTCCTATTTCAGATAGCGTACTGGGCTAGGCGGCATCCTAAAGCGCGCGGAATGGCGACTAAAATGCACTATTAAACTTCTATGCTAGGGCAATCAGTGACCCGATTAGATCATTTTATATTTTGTTTAATATAAGATTTCAGGGAAATTCTATCACATTTGTTCAACTTACGTCGCTCCTATTTCAGATAGCGTACAGGGCTAGGCGGCATCTTAAAGGGCGTGGAAGGGCGAGTAAAATGCACTACTAAACTTCTAGGGTAGGGCAAACAGAGACCCGATTAGATCATTTTATATTATGGTTAATTTAAGAATTCAGCAAAATTCTATCACATTTGTTCAATTTACGTCGCTCCTATTTCAGATAGCGTACTGTGCTAGGCGGCATCCTAAAGCGCGCGGAATGGCGAGTAAAATGCACTATTAAACTTCTATCCTAGGGCAATCAGAGACCCGATTAGATCATTTTATATTTTGTTTAATATAAGATTTCAGGGAAATTCTATCACATTTGTTCAATTTACGTCGCTCCTATTTCAGAGCGCGTACTGGGCTAGGCGGCATCTTAAAGCGCGTGGAAAGGCGAGTAAAATGCACTATTAAACTTCTATGATAGGGCAATCAGAGACCCGATTAGATCATTTTATATTACGGTTAATATAAGATTTCAGCGTAATTCTATCACATTTGTTCAGCTTACGTCGCTCCTATTTCAGATAGCGTACTGGGCTAGGCGGTATCACAAAGCGCGTGGAAGGGCGAGTAAAATGCACTACTAAACTTCTATGATAGGGCAATCAGAGACCCGATTAGATCATTTTATATTTTGGTTAATATAAGAATTCAGCGAAATTCTCTCACATTTGTTCAATTTACGTCGCTGATATTTCAGATAGCGTATTGGACTAAGCGGCATCTCAAAGCGCAAGAAATGTTGAGTGAAATGCACTATTAAACTTCTAGGGTAGTGCAAACAGAGACCCGATAAGATCATTTTATATTATGGTTAATTTAAGAATTCAGCGAAATTCTCTCAGATTTGTTCAATTTACGTCGCTGATATTTCAGATAGCGTATTGGGCTAAGCGGCATCTCAAAGCGCGAGAAATGGCGAGTAAAATGCACTATTAAACTTCTAGGGTAGGGCAATCAGAGACCCGATTAGATCATTTTATATTTTGTTTAATATAAGATTTCAGGGAAATTCTGTCACATTTGTTCAATTTTCGTCGCTCGTATTTCAGATAGCTTATTGGGCTTAGCGGCATCTGAAAGCGCATGAAATGGCGAGTAAAATGCACTATTAAACTTCTAGGGTAGGGCATACAAAGACCCGATTAAATCATTTTATATTATGGTTAATTTAAGAATTCAGCGAAATTCTATCACATTTGTTCAATTTACGTCGCTACAATTTCAGATAGCGTATTGGGCTAAGCGGTATCTCAAAGCGCATGAAATGGCGACTATAATGCACTATTAAACGTCTAGAATAAGGCAAACAGAGACACGATTAGATCATTTTATATTACGGTTAATATAAGAATTCAGCGTAATTCTATCACATTTGTTCAACTTACGTCGCTCCTCTTTCAGTTAGCGTATTGGGCTAAGCAGCATCTCAAAGTGCATGAAATGGCGAGTAAAATGCACTATTAAACTTCTAGGGTAGGGCAAACAGAGACCCGATTAGATCATTTTATATAATGGTTAATTTAAGAATTCAGCAAAATTCTATCAAATTTTTTCAATTTACGTCGTTCCTATTTCAGCTAGCGTACTGGGCTTGGCGGCATCTTAAAACGCGAGGAATGGCGAGTAAAATGCACTGTTAAACTTCTATGATAGGGCAATCAGAGACCCGATTAGATCATTTTATATTTTGTTTAACATAAGATTTCAGGTACATTCTATCACATTTGTTTAATTTACGTCGCTGCTATTTCAGATAGCGTATTGGGCTAAGCGGCATCTCAAAGCGCATGAAATGGCGAATAAAATGCACTATTAAACTTCTAGGCGAGGGCGAACAGAGACCCGATTAGATCATTTTACATTTTGGTTAATAAAAGAATTCAGCGAAATTCTATCACATTTGCTCAATTTACGTCGCTCCTATTACAGATAGCTTATTGTGCTTAGCGGCATCTCAAAGCGCATGAAGTGACGAGTGAAATGCACTATTAAACTTCTAGGGTAGGGCAAACAGAGACCCGATTAGATCATTTTATATTATGGTTAATTTATGAATTCAGCAAAATTCTATCACATTTGTTCAATTTACGTCGCTCCTATTTCAGATAGCGTACTGGGCTAGGCGGCATCCTAAAGCGCGCGGAATGGCGACTAAAATGCACTATTAAACTTCTATGCTAGGGCAATCAGTGACCCGATTAGATCATTTTATATTTTGTTTAATATAAGATTTCAGGGAAATTCTATCACATTTGTTCAATTTACGTCGCTCCTATTTCAGAGCGCGTACTGGGCTAGGCGGCATCTTAAAGCGCGTGGAAAGGCGAGTAAAATGCACTATTAAACTTCTATGATAGGACAATCAGAGACCCGATTAGATCATTTTATATTACGGTTAATATAAGATTTCAGCGTAATTCTATCACATTTGTTCAGCTTACGTCGCTCCTATTTCAGATAGCGTACTGGGCTAGGCGGTATCACAAAGCGCGTGGAAGGGCGAGTAAAATGCACTACTAAACTTCTATGATAGGGCAATCAGAGACCCGATTAGATCATTTTATATTTTGGTTAATATAAGAATTCAGCGAAATTCTCTCACATTTGTTCAATTTACGTCGCTGATATTTCAGATAGCGTATTGGACTAAGCGGCATCTCAAAGCGCATGAAATGTTGAGTGAAATGCACTATTAAACATCTAGGGTAGTGCAAACAGAGACCCGATAAGATCATTTTATATTATGGTTAATTTAAGAATTCAGCGAAATTCTCTCAGATTTGTTCAATTTACGTCGCTGATATTTCAGATAGCGTATTGGGCTAAGCGGCATCTCAAAGCGCGAGAAATGGCGAGTAAAATGCACTATTAAACTTCTAGGGTAGGGCAAACAGAGACCCGATTAGATCATTTTATATTTTGGTTAATATAAGAATTCAGCGAAATTCTATCACATTTGTTCAATTTACATCGCTCCTATTTCAGATAGCGTATTGGGCTACGCGGCATCTCAAAGCGCATGAAATGACGAATAAAATGCACAATTAAGCTTCTACGCTAGGGCGAACAGAGACCCGATTAGATCATTTTACGTTATGGTTAATAAAAGAATACAGCGAAATTCTATCACATTTGTTCAATTTACGTCGCTCCTATTTCAGATAGCGTATTGGGGTAAGCTGTATCTCAAAGCCCATGAAATGGCGATTAAAATGCACTATTAAACTTCTAGGTTAAGGCAAACAGATACCCGATTAGATCATTTTATATTACGGTTAATATAAGAATTCAGCGTAATTCTATCACATTTGTTCAACTTACGTCGCTCCTATTTCAGATAGCGTACTGGGCTAGGCGGCATCTTAAAGCGCGTGGAAGGGCGAGTAAAATGCACTACTAAACTTCTAGGGTACGGCAAACAGAGACCCGATTAGATCATTTTATATTACGGTTAATATAAGAATTCAGCAAAATTCTATCACATTTGTTCAATTTACGTCGCTCCTATTTCAGATAGCGTACTGGGCTAGGCGGCATCTTAAAGCGCGTGGAAGGGCGAGTAAAATGCACTACTAAACTTCTAGGGTAGGGCAAACAGAGACCCGATTAGATCATTTAATATTTTGGTTAATATAAGAATTCAGCGTAATGCTATCACATTTGTTCAATTTACGTCGCTCCTATTACAGACAGCTTATTGGGCTTAGCGGCATCTCAAAGCGCATGAAATGACGAGTGAAATGCACTATTAAACTTCTAGGGTTGGTCGAAGAAAGACCCAATTAGATCATTTTACATTAAGGTTAATATAAGAATTCAGGGAAATTCTATCACATTTGTTCAATTTACGTCGCTCCTATTTCAGATAGCGTATTGGGCTAAGCGGCATCTCAAAGCGCATGAAATGGCGAATAAAATGAGCTATTAAACTTCTAGGCTAGGGCGAACAGAGACCCGATTAGATCATTTTACATTATGGTTAATAAAAGAATTCAGCGAAATTCTGTCACATTTGTTCAACTTACGTCGCTCCTATTGCAGATAGCGTATTGGGCTAAGTGGCATCTCAAAGCGCATGAAATGGCGAGTAAAATGCACTATTAAACTTCTATGATAGGGCAATCAGAGACCCGATTAGATCATTTTATATTTTGTTTAATAAAAGAAATCAGCGAAATTCTATCACATTTGTTCAACTTACGTCGCTGATATTTCAGATAGCGTATTGTGCTATGCGGCATCGCAAAGCGCAAGAAATGGCGAGTAAAATGCACTCTTAAACTTCTATGATAGGGCAATCGGAGACCCGATTAGATCGTTTTACATTTTGTTTAATATAAGATTTCAGGGACATTCTATCACATTTGTTTAATTTACGTTGCTGCTATTTCAGATAGCGTTTTGGGCTAAGCGGCATCTCAAAGCGCATGAAATGGCGAATAAAATGCACTATTAAAGTTCTAGGCGAGGGCGAACAGAGACCCGATTAAATCATTTTACATTTTGCTTAATAAAAGGATTCAGCGAAATTCTATCACATTTGCTCAATTTACGTCGCTCCTATTACAGATAGCTTATTGTGCTTAGCGGCATCTCAAAGCGCATGAAGTGACGAGTGAAATGCACTATTAAACTTCTGGGGTAGAGCAAACAGAGACCCGATTAGATCATTTTATATTATGGTTAATTTAGGAATTCAGCAAAATTCTATCTCATTTGTTCAATTTACGTCGCTCCTATTTCAGATAGCGTATTGTGCTATGCGGCATCGCAAAGCGCAAGAAATGGCGAGTAAAATGCACTCTTAAACTTCTATGATAGGGCAATCGGAGACCCGATTAGATCGTTTTACATTTTGTTTAATATAAGATTTCAGGGACATTCTATCACATTTGTTTAATTTACGTTGCTGCTATTTCAGATAGCGTTTTGGGCTAAGCGGCATCTCAAAGCGCATGAAATGGCGAATAAAATGCACTATTAAAGTTCTAGGCGAGGGCGAACAGAGACCCGATTAAATCATTTTACATTTTGCTTAATAAAAGGATTCAGCGAAATTCTATCACATTTGCTCAATTTACGTCGCTCCTATTACAGATAGCTTATTGTGCTTAGCGGCATCTCAAAGCGCATGAAGTGACGAGTGAAATGCACTATTAAACTTCTGGGGTAGAGCAAACAGAGACCCGATTAGATCATTTTATATTATGGTTAATTTAGGAATTCAGCAAAATTCTATCTCATTTGTTCAATTTACGTCGCTCCTATTTCAGATAGCGTACTGGGCTAGGCGGCATCCTAAAGCGCGCGGAATGGTGAGTAAAATGCACTATTAAACTTCTATGCTAGGGCAATCAGAGACCCGATTAGATCATTTTATATTATGGTTAATTTAGGAATTCAGCAAAATTCTATCACATTTGTTCAATTTACGTCGCTCCTATTTCAGATAGCGTACTGGGCTAGGCGGCATCCTAAAGCGCGCGGAATGTCGAGTAAAATGCACTATTAAACTTCTATGCTAGGGCAATCAGAGACCCGATTAGATCATTTTATATTTTGTTTAATATAAGATTTCAGGGAAATTCTATCACATTTGTTCAATTTACGTCGCTCCTATTACAGACAGCTTATTGGGCTTAGCGGCATCTCAAAGCGCATGAAATGACGAGTGAAATGCACTATAAAACTTCTAGGGTAGGGCAAACAGAGACCCGATTAGATCATTTTATATTATGGTTAATTTAAGAATTCAGCAAAATTCTATCACATTTGTTCAATTTACGTCGTTCCTATTTCAGATAGCGTCCTGGGCTAAGCGGCATCTAATAGCGCATGAAATGGCGAGTATAATGCACTATTAAACTTCTAGGATAAGGCAAACAGAGACCCGATTAGATCATTTTATGTTATGGTTAATATAAGAATTCAGCGTAATTCTATCACATTTGTTCAAGTTACGTCGCTCCTATTTCAGATAGCGTACTGGGCCAGGCGGCATCTTAAAGCGCGTGGAATGACGAATAAAATGCACAATTAAGCTTCTACGCTAGGGCGAACAGAGACCCGATTAGATCATTTTACGTTATGGTTAATAAAAGAATACAGCGAAATTCTATCACATTTGTTCAATTTACGTCGCTCCTATTTCAGATAGCGTATTGGGGTAAGCTGTATCTCAAAGCCCATGAAATGGCGATTAAAATGCACTATTAAACTTCTAGGTTAAGGCAAACAGATACCCGATTAGATCATTTTATATTACGGTTAATATAAGAATTCAGCGTAATTCTATCACATTTGTTCAACTTACGTCGCTCCTATTTCAGATAGCGTACTGGGCTAGGCGGCATCTTAAAGCGCGTGGAAGGGCGAGTAAAATGCACTACTAAACTTCTAGGGTAGGGCAAACAGAGACCCGATTAGATCATTTTATATTACGGTTAATATAAGAATTCAGCAAAATTCTATCACATTTGTTCAATTTACGTCGCTCCTATTTCAGATAGCGTACTGGGCTAGGCGGCATCCTAAAGCGCGCGGAATGGCGAGTAAAATGCACTATTAAACTTCTATGCTAGGGCAATCAGAGACCCGATTCGATCATTTTATATTATGGTTAATTTAGGAATTCAGCAAAATTCTATCACATTTGTTCAATTTACGTCGCTCCTATTTCAGATAGCGTACTGGGCTAGGCGGCATCCTAAAGCGCGCGGAATGTCGAGTAAAATGCACTATTATACTTCTATGCTAGGGCAATCAGAGACCCGATTAGATCATTTTATATTTTGTTTAATATAATATTTCAGGGAAATTCTATCACATTTGTTCAATTTACGTCGCTCCTATTACAGACAGCTTATTGGGCTTAGCGGCATCTCAAAGCGCATAAAATGACGAGTGAAATGCACTATAAAACTTCTAGGGTAGGGCAAACAGAGACCCGATTAGATCATTTTATATTATGGTTAATTTAAGAATTCAGCAAAATTCTATCACATTTGTTCAATTTACGTCGTTCCTATTTCAGATAGCGTCCTGGGCTAAGCGGCATCTAATAGCGCATGAAATGGCGAGTATAATGCACTATTAAACTTCTAGGATAAGGCAAACAGAGACCCGATTAGATCATTTTATGTTATGGTTAATATAAGAATTCAGCGTAATTCTATCACATTTGTTCAAGTTACGTCGCTCCTATTTCAGATAGCGTACTGGGCCAGGCGGCATCTTAAAGCGCGTGGAATGGCGAGTAAAATGAACTACTAAACTTCTATGATAGGGCAATCAGGCACTCGATTAGATCATTTTATATTTTGTTTAATATAAGATTTCAGGGAAATTCTATCACATTTGTTCAATTTACGTCGCTCCAATTTCAGATAGCGTATTGGGCTAAGCGGCATCTCAAAGCGCATGAAATGGCGAGTAAAATGCACTATTAAACTTCTAGGGTAGGGCAAACAGAGACGCGATAAGATCATTTTACATTATGGTTAATAAAAGAATTCAGCGAAATTCTATCACATTTGTTCAACTTACGTCGCTCGTATTTCAGATAGCGTATTGGGCTAAGCGGCATCTCAAAGCGCATGAAATGGCGAGTGAAATGCACTATTAATCTTCTAGGGTAGGGCAATCAAAGACCCGATTAGATCATTTTATATTATGGTTAATTTAAGAATTCAGCGAAATTCTATCACACTTGTTCAATTTACGTCACTCCTATTTCAGATAGCGTATTGGGCTAAGCGGCATCTCAAAGCGCATGAAATGGCGAGGAAAATGCACTATTAAACTTCTAGGGTAAGGCAAACAGAGACCCGATTAGATCATTTTATATTACGGTTAATATAAGAATTCAGAGTAATTCTATCACATTTGTTCAATTTACGTCGCCCCTATTTCAGATAGCGTATTGGGCTAAGCGGCATCTCAAAGCGCATGAAATGGCGAGTCAAATGCACTGTTAAACTTCTATGATAGGGAAATCAGAGACCCGATTAGATTATTTTATATTTTGGTTAATATAATAATTCAGCGAAATTCTAACACATTTGTTCCATTTACGTCGCTCCTATTTCAGATAGCGTACTGGGCTAGGCGGCATCTTGAAGCGCGTGGAATGGCGAGTAAAATGCACTATTAAACTTCAAGGGTAGGGCAAACGGAGACCCGATTAGATCATTTTATATTATGGTTAATTTAAGAATTCAGAAAAATTCTATCACGTTTGTTCAATTTACGTCGTTCCTATTTCAGATAGCGTATTGTGCTATGCGGCATCTCAAAGCGCGATAAATGGCGAGTAAAATGCACTATTAAACTTCTAGGGTAGGGCAAACAGAGACCCGATTAGATCATTTTATATTACGGTTAATATAAGAATGCAGCGTAATTCTATCACATTTGTTCAATTTACGTCGCCCCTATTTCAGATAGCGTATTGGGCTAAGCGGCATCTTAAAGCGCGTGGAATGGCGAGTAAAATTCACTATTAAACTTCTATGATAGGGCAATCAGAGACCCGATTTGATCATTTTATATTTTGGTTAATATAAGAATTCAGCGAAATTCTATCACATTTGGTCAATTTACGTCGCTCCTATTTCAGATAGCTTATTGGGCTAAGCGGCATCTCAAAGCGCATGAAATGACGAGTGAAATGCACTATTAAACTTCTAGGGTAGGGCGAACGAAGACCCGATTAGATCATTTTACATTGAGGTTAATATAAGAATTCAGCGAAATTCTATCACATTTGTTCAATTTACGTCGCTCCTATTTCAGATAGCGTATTGGGCTAAGCGGCATCTCAAAGCGCATGAAATAGCGAGTAAAATGCACTATTAAACTTCTAGGATAAGGCAAACAGCGACAGGATTAGATCCTTTTATATTACGGTAAATATAAGAATTCAGCGTAATTCTGTCACATTTGTTCAACTTACGTAACTCCTATTTCAGATAGCGTATTGGGCTAAGCGGCATCTCAAAGCGCATGAAATGGCGAGTAAAATGCACTATTAAACTTCTAGGATAAGGCAAACAGAGACCCGATTAGATCATTTTATATTGCGGTTAATATAAGAATTCAGCGTAACTCTGACACATTTGTTCAACTTACGTAGCTCCTATTTCAGACAGCGTACTGGGCTAGTCGGCATCTTAAAGAGCGTGGAATGGCGGGTAAAATGCACTATGAAACTTCAATGATAGGGCAATCAGAGACCCGATTAGATCATTTTATGTTTTGGTTAATATAAGAATTCAGCGAAATTCTATCACATTTGTTCAATTTACGTCGCTCCTATTTCAGATAGCGTATTGGGGTAAGCTGTATCTCAAAGCGCAAGACATGGCGAGTAAAATGCACTACTAAACTTCTTGGGTAGGCAAACAGAGACCCGATTAGATCATTTTATATTGCGGTTAATATAAGAATTCAGCGTAACTCTGTCACATTTGTTCAACTTACGTCGCTCGTATTTCAGATAGCGTCCTGGGCTAGGCGGCATCTTAAAGCGCGTGGAATGGCGAGTAAAATGCACTATTAAACTTCTAGGATAAGGCAAACAGAGACCCGATTAGATCATTTTATATTACGGTTAATATAAGAATTCAGCGTAATTCTGTCACATTTGTTCAACATACGTAGCTCCTATTTCAGTTAGCGTACTGGGCTAGGCGGCAACTTAAAGCGCGTGGAATGTCGAGTAAAATACACTATCAAACTTCTATGATAGGGCAATCAGAGACCCGATTAGATCATTTTATGTTTTGGTTAATATAAGAATTCAGCGAAATTCTATCACATTTGTTCAATTTACGTCGCTCCTATTTCAGATAGTGTATTGGGGTAAGCTGCATCTCAATGCGCAAGACATGGCGAGTAAAATGCACTACTAAACTTCTAGGGTAGGGCAAACGAAGACCCGATTAAATCATTTTATATTATGGTTAATTTAAGAATTCAGCGAAATTCTATCACATTTGTTCAATTTACATGGCTCCTATTACAGATAGCTTATTGTGCTTAGCGGCATCTCAAAGCGCATGAAGTGACGAGTGAAATGCACTATTAAACTTCTAGGGTAGAGCAAACAGAGACCCGATTAGATCATTTTATATTATGGTTAATTTAAGAATTCAGCAAAATTCTATCACATTTGTTCAATTTACGTCGCTCCTATTTCAGATAGCGTACTGGGCTAGGCGGCATCCTAAAGCGCGCGGAATGGCGAGTAAAATGCACTATTAAACTTCTATGCTAGGGCAATCAGAGACCCGATTAGATCATTTTATATTTTGTTTAATATAAGATTTCAGGGAAATTCTATCACATTTGTTCAATTTACGTCGCTCCTATTTCAGATAGCGTACTGGGCTAGGCGGCATCTTAAAGCGCGTGGAAAGGCGAGTAAAATGCACTATTAAACTTCTATGATAGGGCAATCAGAGACCCGATTAGATCATTTAATATTTTGGTTAATATAAGAATTCAGCGTAATGCTATCACATTTGTTCAATTTACGTCGCTCCTATTACAGACAGCTTATTGGGCTTAGCGGCATCTCAAAGCGCATGAAATGACGAGTGAAATGCACTATTAAACTTCTAGGGTTGGTCGAAGAAAGACCCAATTAGATCATTTTACATTAAGGTTAATATAAGAATTCAGGGAAATTCTATCACATTTGTTCAATTTACGTCGCTCCTATTTCAGATAGCGTATTGGGCTAAGCGGCATCTCAAAGCGCATGAAATGGCGAATAAAATGAGCTATTAAACTTCTAGGCTAGGGCGAACAGAGACCCGATTAGATCATTTTACATTATGGTTAATAAAAGAATTCAGCGAAATTCTATCACATTTGTTCAACTTACGTCGCTCCTATTGCAGATAGCGTATTGGGCTAAGTGGCATCTCAAAGCGCATGAAATGGCGAGTAAAATGCACTGTTAAACTTCTATGATAGGGCAATCAGAGACCCGATTAGATCATTTTATATTTTGTTTAATAAAAGAAATCAGCGAAATTCTATCACATTTGTTCAACTTACGTCGCTGATATTTCAGATAGCGTATTGGGCTATGCGGCATCGCAAAGCGCAAGAAATGGCGAGTAAAATGCACTCATAAACTTCTATGATAGGGCAATCGGAGACCCGATTAGATCATTTTACATTTTGTTTAATATAAGATTTCAGGGACATTCTATCACATTTGTTTAATTTACGTCGCTGCTATTTCAGATAGCGTATTGGGCTAAGCGGCATCTCAAAGCGCATGAAATGGCGAATAAAATGCACTATTAAACTTCTAGGCGACGGCGAACAGAAACTGATTAGATCATTTTACATTTTGCTTAATAAAAGAATTCAGCGAAATTCTATCACATTTGCTCAATTTACGTCGCTCCTATTACAGATAGCTTATTGTGCTTAGCGGCATCTCAAAGCGCATGAAGTGACGAGTGAAATACACTATTAAACTTCTGGGGTAGAGCAAACAGAGACCCGATTAGATCATTTTATATTACGGTTAATATAAGAATTCAGCGTAATTCTATCACATTTGTTCAATTTACGTCGCTCCTATTTCAGATACCGTACTGGGCTAGGCGGCATCTTAAAGCGCGTGGAAGGGCGAGTAAAATGCACTACTAAACTTCTAGGGTAGGGCAAACAGAGACCCGATTAGATCATTTTATATTACGGTTAATATAAGAATTCAGCAAAATTCTATCACATTTGTTCAATTTACGTCGCTCCTATTTCAGATAGCGTACTGGGCTAGGCGGCATCCTAAAGCGCGCGGGATGGCGAGTAAAATGCACTATTAAACTTCAAGGGTAGGGCAAACGGAGACCCGATTAGATCATTTTATATTATGGTTAATTTAAGAATTCAGAAAAATTCTATCACGTTTGTTCAATTTACGTCGTTCCTATTTCAGATAGCGTATTGTGCTATGCGGCATCTCAAAGCGCGATAAATGGCGAGTAAAATGCACTATTAAACTTCTAGGGTAGGGCAAACAGAGACCCGATTAGATCATTTTATATTACGGTTAATATAAGAATGCAGCGTAATTCTATCACATTTGTTCAATTTACGTCGCCCCTATTTCAGATAGCGTATTGGGCTAAGCGGCATCTTAAAGCGCGTGGAATGGCGAGTAAAATTCACTATTAAGCTTCTATGATAGGGCAATCAGAGACCCGATTTGATCATTTTATATTTTGGTTAATATAAGAATTCAGCGAAATTCTATCACATTTGGTCAATTTACGTCTCTCCTATTTCAGATAGCTTATTGGGCTAAGCGGCATCTCAAAGCGCATGAAATGACGAGTGAAATGCACTATTAAACTTCTAGGGTAGGGCGAACGAAGACCCGATTAGATCATTTTACATTGAGGTTAATATAAGAATTCAGCGAAATTCTATCACATTTGTTCAATTTACGTCGCTCCTATTTCAGATAGCGTATTGGGCTAAGCGTCATCTCAAAGCGCATGAAATAGCGAGTAAAATGCACTATTAAACTTCTAGGATAAGGCAAACAGCGACAGGATTAGATCCTTTTATATTACGGTAAATATAAGAATTCAGCGTAATTCTGTCACATTTGTTCAACTTACGTAACTCGTATTTCAGATAGCGTATTGGGCTAAGCGGCATCTCAAAGCGCATGAAATGGCGAGTAAAATGCACTATTAAACTTCTAGGATAAGGCAAACAGAGACCCGATTAGATCATTTTATACTGCGGTTAATATAAGAATTCAGCGTAACTCTGACACATTTGTTCAACTTACGTAGCTCCTATTTCAGACAGCGTACTGGGCTAGGCGGCATCCTAAAGCGCGCGGAATGGCGAGTAAAATGCCCTATTAAACTTCTATGCTAGGGCAATCAGAGACCCGATTAGATCATTTTATATTTTGTTTAATATAAGATTTCAGGGAAATTCTATCACATTTGTTCAATTTACGTCGCTCCTATTTCAGATAGCTTACTGGGCTAGGCGGCATCTTAAAGCGCGTGGAAAGGCGAGTAAAATGCACTATTAAACTTCTATGATAGGGCAATCAGAGACCCGATTAGATCATTTAATATTTTGGTTAATATAAGAATTCAGCGTAATGCTATCACATTTGTTCAATTTACGTCGCTCCTATTACAGACAGCTTATTGGGCTTAGCGGCATCTCAAAGCGCATGAAATGACGAGTGAAATGCACTATTAAACTTCTAGGGTTGGTCGAAGAAAGACCCAATTAGATCATTTTACATTAAGGTTAATATAAGAATTCAGGGAAATTCTATCACATTTGTTCAATTTACGTCGCTCCTATTTCAGATAGCGTATTGGGCTAAGTGGCATCTCAAAGCGCATGAAATGGCGGGTAAAATGCACTGTTAAACTTCTATGATAGGGCAATCAGAGACCCGATTAGATCATTTTATATTTTGTTTAATAAAAGAAATCAGCGAAATTCTATCACAATTGTTCAACTTACGTCGCTGATATTTCAGATAGCGTATTGGGCTATGCGGCATCGCAAAGCGCAAGAAATGGCGAGTAAAATGCACTCTTAAACTTCTATGATAGGGCAATCGGAGACCCGATTAGATCATTTTACATTTTGTTTAATATAAGATTTCAGGGACATTCTATCACATTTGTTTAATTTACGTCGCTGCTATTTCAGATAGCGTATTGGGCTAAGCGGCATCTCAAAGCGCATGAAATGGCGAATAAAATGCACTATTAAACTTCTAGGCGACGGCGAACAGAAACCGATTAGATCATTTTACATTTTGCTTAATAAAAGAATTCAGCGAAATTCTATCACATTTGCTCAATTTACGTCGCTCCTATTACAGGTAGCTTATTGTGCTTAGCGGCATCTCAAAGCGCATGAAGTGACGAGTGAAATACACTATTAAACTTCTGGGGTAGAGCAAACAGAGACCCGATTAGATCATTTTATATTATGGTTAATTTAGGAATTCAGCAAAATTCTATCACATTTGTTCAATTTACGTCGCTCCTATTTCAGATAGCGTACTGGGCTAGGCGGCATCCTAAAGCGCGCGGAATGTCGAGTAAAATGCACTATTAAACTTCTATGCTAGGGCAATCAGAGACCTGATTAGATCATTTTATATTTTGTTTAATATAAGATTTCAGGGAAATTCTATCACATTTGTTCAATTTACGTCGCTCCTATTTCAGATAGCGTACTGGGCTAGGCGGCATCTTAAAGCGCGTGGAAAGGCGAGTAAAATGCACTATTAAGCTTCTATGATAGGGCAATCAGAGACCCGATTAGATCATTTAATATTTTGGTTAATATAAGAATTCAGCGTAATGCTATCATATTTGTTCAATTTACGTCGCTCCTATTACAGACAGCTTATTGGGCTTAGCGGCATCTCAAAGCGCATGAAATGACGAGTGAAATGCACTATTAAACTTCTAGGGTAGGGCAAACAGAGACCCGATTAGATCATTTTATATTATGGTTAATTTAAGAATTCAGCAAAATTCTATCACATTTGTTCAATTTACGTCGTTCCTATTTCAGATAGCGTCCTGGGCTAAGCGGCATCTAATAGCGCATGAAATGGCGAGTATAATGCACTATTAAACTTCTAGGATAAGGCAAACAGAGACCCGATTAGATCATTTTATGTTATGGTTAATATAAGAATTCAGCGTAATTCTATCACATTTGTTCAAGTTACGTCGCTCCTATTTCAGATAGCGTACTGGGCTAGGCGGCATCTTAAAGCGCGTGGAATGGCGAGTAAAATGAACTACTAAACTTCTATGATAGGGCAATCAGGCACTCGATTAGATCATTTTATATTTTGTTTAATATAAGATTTCAGGGAAATTCTATCTCATTTGTTCAATTTACGTCGCTCCTATTTCAGTTAGCGTATTCGGCTAAGCGGCATCTCAAAGAGCATGAAATGGCGAATAAAATGCACTAGTAAACTTCTAGGCTAGGGCGAACAGAGACCCGATTAGATCATTTTACATTATGGTTAATAAAAGAATTCAGCGAAATTCTATCACATTTGTTCCTCTTACGTCGCTCGTATTCCAGATAGCGTATTGGGCTACGCGGCATCTCAAAGCGCATGAAATGGCGAGTAAAATGCACTATTAAACTTCTAGGGTAGGGCAAACAGAGTCCCGATAAGGTCAATTTATATTATGGTTAATTTAAGAATTCAGCGAAATTCTATCACATTTGTTCAATTTACGTCGCTCCTATTTCAGATAGCGTATTGGGCTAAGCGGCATCTCAAAGCGCATGAAATGGCGAGTAAAGTGCACTATTAAACTTCTAGGATAGGGCAAACAGATACGCGATGAGATCATTTTACATTATGGTTAATAAAAGAATTCAGCGAAATTCTATCACATTTGTTCAACTTACGTCGCTCGTATTTCAGATAGCGTATTGGGCTAAGCGGCATCTTAAAGCGCATGAAATGGCGAGTGAAATGCACTATTAATCTTCTAGGGTAGGGCAATCAAAGACCCGATTAGATCATTTTATATTATGGTTAATTTAAGAATTCAGCGAAATTCTATCACATTTGTTCAATTTACGTCGCTCCTATTTCAGATAGCGTATTGGGCTAAGCGGCATCTCAAAGCGCATGAAATGGCGAGTAAAATGCACTATTAAACTTCTAGGGTAGGGCAAACAGAGACCCGATTAGATCATTTTATATTATGGTTAATTTAAGAATTCAGCGAAATTCTATCACATTTGTTCAATTTACGTCGCTCCTATTGCAGATAGCGTATTGGGCTAAGCGGCATCTTAAAGCGCGTGGAATGGCGAGTAAAATTCACTATTAAACTTCTATGATAGGGCAATCAGAGATCCGATTTGATCATTTTATATTTTGGTTAATATAAGAATTCAGCGAAATTCTATCACATTTGGTCAATTTACGTCGCTCCTATTTCAGATAGCTTATTGGGCTAAGCGGCATCTCAAAGCGCATGAAATGACGAGTGAAATGCACTATTAAACTTCTAGGGTAGGGCGAACGAAGACCCGATTAGATCATTTTACATTGAGGTTAATATAAGAATTCAGCGAAATTCTATCACATTTGTTCAATTTACGTCGCTCCTATTTCAGATAGCGTATTGGGCTAAGCGGCATCTCAAAGCGCATGAAATAGCGAGTAAAATGCACTATTAAACTTCTAGGATAAGGCAAACAGAGACCCGATTAGATCATTTTATATTACGGTAAATATAAGAATTCAGCGTAATTCTGTCACATTTGTTCAACTTACGTAGCTCCTATTTCAGATAGCGTACTGGGCTAGGCGGCAACTTAAAGCGCGTGGAATGGCGAGTAAAATGCACCATTAAACTTCTATGGTAGGGCAATCAGATAACCGATTAGATCATTTTATATTACGGTAAATATAAGAATTCAGCGTAATTCTGTCACATGTGTTCAACTTACGTAACTCCTATTTCAGATAGCGTATTGGGCTAAGCGGCATCTCAAAGCGCATGAAATGGCGAGTAAAATGCACGATTAAACTTCTAGGATAAGGCAAACAGAGACCCGATTAGATCATTTTATATTGCGGTTAATATAAGAATTCAGCGTAACTCTGACACATTTGTTCAACTTACGTAGCTCCGATTTCAGACAGCGTACTGGGCTAGGCGGCATCTTAAAGCGCGTGGAATGGCGGGTAAAATGCACTATTAAACTTCAATGATAGGGCAATCAGAGACCCGATTAGATCATTTTATGTTTTGGTTAATATAAGAATTCAGCGAAATTCTATCACATTTGTTCAATTTACGTCGCTCCTATTTCAGATAGCGTATTGGGCTAAGCGGTATCTCAAAGCGCATGAAATGGCGAGTAAAATGCACTAGTAAACTTCTAGGGTAGGGCAATCAGAGACCCGATTAGATCATTTTATATTTTGGTTAATATAAGAATTCCGCGAAATTTTATCACATTTGTTCAATTTACGTTGCTCCTATTTCAGATAGCTTATTGGGCTAAGCGGCATCACAAATCGCATGAAATGACGAGTGAAATGCACTATTACACTTCTAGGGTAGGGCAAACAGAGACCCGATTAGATCATTTTACATTAAGGTTAATATAAGAATTCAGGGAAATTCTATCACATTTGTACAACATACGTCGCTCGTATTTCAGATAGCGTACTGGGCTAGGCGGCATCTTAAAGCGCGTGGAATGGCGAGTAAAATGCACTATTAAACTTCTATGGTAGGGCAATCAGAGAACCGATTAGATCATTTTATATTACGGTTAATATAAGAATTCAGCGTAATTCTATCACATTTGTTCAACTTTCGTCGCTCCTATTTCAGATAGCGTACTGAGCTAGGAGGCATCTTAAAGCGCGTGGAATGGCGAGTAAAATGCAATATTAAACTTCTATGATAGGGCAATCAGAGACCCGATTAGATCATTTTATATTTTGGTTATTATAAAAATTCAGCGAAATTCTATCACAATTGTTCAATTTACGTCGCTCCTATTTCAGATAGCGTATTGGGCTAAGCGGCAACTCAAAGCGCATGAAATGGCGAGTAACATGCACTATTACACTTCTAGGATAAGGCAAACAGAGACCCGATTAGATCATTTTATATTATGGTTAATATAAGAATTTAGCGTAATTCTATCACATTTGTTCAACTTACGTCGCTCCTCTTTCAGATAGCGTACTGGGCTAGGCGGCATCTTAAAGCGCGTGGAATGGCGAGTAAAATGCACTATTAAACTTCTATGATAGGGCTATCAGAGACCCGATTAGATCATTTTATATTTTGGTTAATATAAGAATTCAGCGAAATTCTATCACATTTGTTCAATTTACGTCGCTCCTATTTCAAATAGCGTACTGGGCTAAGCGGCATCTCAAAGCGCATGAAATGGCGAGTAAAATGCACTATTAATGTTCTAGGATAAGGCAAACAGAGACCCGATTAGATCATTTTATATTACGGTTAATATAAGAATTCAGCGTAATTCTGTCACATTTGTTCAACTTACGTAGCTCCTATTTCAGATAGCGTACTGGGCTAGGCGGCAACTTAAAGCGCGTGGAATATCGAGTAAAATACACTATCAAACTTCTATGATAGGGCAATCAGAGACCCGATTAGATCATTTCATATTTTGGTTAATATTAGAATTCAGCGAAATTCTATCACATTTGTTCAATTTACGTCGCTCCTATTTCAGATAGCGTATTGGGCTAAGCGGCATCTCAAAGCGCATGAAATGGCGAGTAAAGTGCACTACTAAACTTCTAGGATAAGGCAAACAGAGACCCGATTAGATCATTTTATATTGCGGTTAATATAAGAATTCAGCGTAACTCTGACACATTTGTTCAACTTACGTAGCTCCGATTTCAGACAGCGTACTGGGCTAGGCGGCATCTTAAAGCGCGTGGAATGGCGGGTAAAATGCACTATTAAACTTCAATGATAGGGCAATCAGAGACCCGATTAGATCATTTTATGTTTTGGTTAATATAAGAATTCAGCGAAATTCTATCACATTTGTTCAATTTACGTCGCTCCTATTTCAGATAGCGTATTGGGCTAAGCGGCATCTCAAAGCGCATGAAATGGCGAGTAAAATGCACTAGTAAACTTCTAGGGTAGGGCAATCAGAGACCCGATTAGATCATTTTATATTTTGGTTAATATAAGAATTCCGCGAAATTTTATCACATTTGTTCAATTTACGTTGCTCCTATTTCAGATAGCTTATTGGGCTAAGCGGCATCACAAATCGCATGAAATGACGAGTGAAATGCACTATTACACTTCTAGGGTAGGGCAAACAGAGACCCGATTAGATCATTTTACATTAAGGTTAATATAAGAATTCAGGGAAATTCTATCACATTTGTTCAACATACGTCGCTCGTATTTCAGATAGCGTACTGGGCTAGGCGGCATCTTAAAGCGCGTGGAATGGCGAGTAAAATGCACTATTAAACTTCTATGGTAGGGCAATCAGAGAACCGATTAGATCATTTTATATTACGGTTAATATAAGAATTCAGCGTAATTCTATCACATTTGTTCAACTTTCGTCGCTCCTATTTCAGATAGCGTACTGAGCTAGGAGGCATCTTAAAGCGCGTGGAATGGCGAGTAAAATGCAATATTAAACTTCTATGATAGGGCAATCAGAGACCCGATTAGATCATTTTATATTTTGGTTATTATAAAAATTCAGCGAAATTCTATCACAATTGTTCAATTTACGTCGCTCCTATTTCAGATAGCGTATTGGGCTAAGCGGCAACTCAAAGCGCATGAAATGGCGAGTAACATGCACTATTACACTTCTAGGATAAGGCAAACAGAGACCCGATTAGATCATTTTATATTATGGTTAATATAAGAATTTAGCGTAATTCTATCACATTTGTTCAACTTACGTCGCTCCTCTTTCAGATAGCGTACTGGGCTAGGCGGCATCTTAAAGCGCGTGGAATGGCGAGTAAAATGCACTATTAAACTTCTATGATAGGGCTATCAGAGACCCGATTAGATCATTTTATATTTTGGTTAATATAAGAATTCAGCGAAATTCTATCACATTTGTTCAATTTACGTCGCTCCTATTTCAAATAGCGTACTGGGCTAAGCGGCATCTCAAAGCGCATGAAATGGCGAGTAAAATGCACTATTAAAGTTCTAGGATAAGGCAAACAGAGACCCGATTAGATCATTTTATATTACGGTTAATATAAGAATTCAGCGTAATTCTGTCACATTTGTTCAACTTACGTAGCTCCTATTTCAGATAGCGTACTGGGCTAGGCGGCAACTTAAAGCGCGTGGAATATCGAGTAAAATACACTATCAAACTTCTATGATAGGGCAATCAGAGACCCGATTAGATCATTTCATATTTTGGTTAATATTAGAATTCAGCGAAATTCTATCACATTTGTTCAATTTACGTCGCTCCTATTTCAGATAGCGTATTGGGCTAAGCGGCATCTCAAAGCGCATGAAATGGCGAGTAAAGTGCACTACTAAACTTCTAGGATAAGGCAAACAGAGATCCGATTAGATCATTTTATATTACGGTTAATATAAGAATTCAGCGTAATTCTGTCACATTTGTTCAATTTACGTTGCTCCTATTTCAAATAGCGTACTCGGATAGGCGGCATCTTAAAGCGCGTGGAATGGCGAGTAAAATGCACTATTAAACTTCTAGAGTAGGGCAAACAGAGACCCGATAAGATCATTTTATATTATGGTTAATTTAAGAATTCAGCAAAATTCTATCACATTTGTTCAACTTACGTAGCTCCTATTTCAGATAGCGTACTGGGCTAGGCGGCATCCTAAAGCGCGCGGAATGGTGAGTAAAATGCAGTATTAAACTTCTATGCTAGGGTAATCAGGCACTCGATTAGATCATTTTATATTTTGGTTAATATAAGAATTCCGCGAAATTTTATCACATTTGTTCAATTTACGTCGCTCCTATTTCAGATAGCGTATTGGGCTAAGTGGCATCTCAAAGCGCATGAAATGGCGAGTAAAATGCACTATTAAACTTCTATGATAGGGCAATCAGAGACCCGATTAGATCATTTTATATTTTGTTTAATAAAAGAAATCAGCGAAATTCTATCACATTTGTTCAACTTACGTCGCTGATATTTCAGATAGCGTATTGTGCTATGCGGTATCGCAAAGCGCAAGAAATGGCGAGTAAAATGCACTCTTAAACTTCTATGATAGGGCAATCAGAGACCCGATTAGATCATTTAATATTTTGGTTAATATAAGAATTCAGCGTAATGCTATCACATTTGTTCAACTTACGTCGCTCCTATTTCAGATAGCGTACTGGGCTAGGCGGCATCTTAAAGCGCGTGAAATGACGAGTAAAATGCACTATTAAACTTCTAGGGTAGGGCAAACAGAGACCCGATTAGATCATTTTATATTATGGTTAATTTAAGAATTCAGCAAAATTCTATCACATTTGTTCAATTTACGTCGTTCCTATTTCAGATAGCGTCCTGGGCTAAGCGGCATCTAATAGCGCATGAAATGGCGAGTATAATGCACTATTAAACTTCTAGGATAAGGCAAACAGAGACCCGATTAGATCATTTTATGTTATGGTTAATATAAGAATTCAGCGTAATACTATCACATTTGTTCAAGTTACGTCGCTCCTATTTCAGATAGCGTACTGGGCTAGGCGGCATCTTAAAGCGCGTGGAATGGCGAGTAAAATGAACTACTAAACTTCTATGATAGGGCAATCAGGCACTCGATTAGATCATTTTATATTTTGTTTAATATAAGATTTCAGGGAAATTCTATCACATTTGTTCAATTTACGTCGCTCCTATTTCAGATAGCGTATTGGGCTAAGCGGCATCTCAAAGCGCATGAAATGGCGAGTAAAATGCACTATTAAACTTCTAGGGTAGGGCTAACAGAGACGCGATAAGATCATTTTACATTATGGTTAATAAAAGAATTCAGCGAAATTCTATCACACTTGTTCAATTTACGTCACTCCGATTTCAGATAGCGTATTGGGCTAAACGGCATCTCAAAGCGCATGAAATGGCGAGGAAAATGCACTATTAAACTTCTAGGGTAAGGCAAACAGAGACCCGATTAGATCATTTTATATTACGGTTAATATAAGAATTCAGAGTAATTCTATCACATTTGTTCAATTTACGTCGCCCCTATTTCAGATAGCGTATTGGGCTAAGCGGCATCTCAAAGCGCATGAAATGGCGAGTCAAATGCACTGTTAAACTTCTATGATAGGGAAATCAGAGACCCGATTAGATTATTTTATATTTTGGTTAATATAATAATTCAGCGAAATTCTAACACATTTGTTCCATTTACGTCGCTCCTATTTCAGATAGCGTACTGGGCTAGGCGGCATCTTAAAGCGCGTGGAATGGCGAGTAAAATGCACTATTAAACTTCAAGGGTAGGGCAAACGGAGACCCGATTAGATCATTTTATATTATGGTTAATTTAAGAATTCAGAAAAATTCTATCACGTTTGTTCAATTTACGTCGTTCCTATTTCATATAGCGCATTGTGCTATGCGGCACCTCAAAGCGCGAGAAATGGCGAGTAAAATGCACTATTAAACTTCTTGGGTAGGGCAAACAGAGACCCGATTAGATCATTTTATATTACGGTTAATATAAGAATGCAGCGTAATTCTATCACATTTGTTCAACTTACGTCGCTCCTATTTCAGATAGCGTACTGGGCTAGGCGGTATCTCAAAGCGCGTGGAAGGGCGAGTAAAATGCACTACTAAACTTCTATGATAGGGCAATCAGAGACCCGATTAGATCATTTTATATTTTGGTTAATATAAGAATTCAGCGAAATTCTCTCACATTTGTTCAATTTACGTCGCTGATATTTCAGATAGCGTATTGGACTAAGCGGCATCTCAAAGCGCAAGAAATGTCGAGTAAAATGCACTATTAAACTTCTAGGGTTGTGCAAACAGAGATCCGATAAGATCATTTTATATTATGGTTAATTTAAGAATTCAGCGAAATTCTCTCAGATTTGTTCAATTTACGTCGCTGATATTTCAGATAGCGTATTGGGCTAAGCGGCATCTCAAAGCGCGAGAAATGGCGAGTAAAATGCACTATTAAACTTCTAGGGTAGGGCAAACAGAGACCCGATTAGATCATTTTATATTTTGGTTAATATAAGAATTCAGCGAAATTCTATCACATTTGTTCAATTTACGTCGCTCCTATTTCAGATAGCTTATTGGGCTAAGCGGTATCTCAAAGCGCATGAAATGACGAGTGAAATGCACTATTAAACTTCTAGGGTAGGGCGAACAGAGACCAGATTAGATCATTTTACATTAAGGTTAATATAAGAATTCAGCGTAATTCTGTCACATTTGTTCAACTTACGTAGCTCCTATTTCAGATAGCGTACTGGGCTAGGCGGCATCATAAAGCGCGTAGAATGGCGAGTAAAATGCACTATCAAACTTCTATGATAGGGCAATCAGAGACCCGATTAGATCATTTTGTATTTTGGTTAATATAAGAATTCAGCGAAATTCTATCACATTTGTTCAATTTACGTCGCTCCTATTTCAGATAGCGTATTGGGCTAAGCGGCATCTCAAAGCGCATTGATTGACGAGTGAGATGCTCTATTAAACTTCTGGGGTAGGGCGAACAGAAACCCGAATAGATCATTTTATATTACGGTTAATATAAGAATTCAGCGAAATTCTATCACATTTGTTCAATTTACGTCGCTCCTATTTCAGATAGCGTATTGGGCTAAGCGGCATCTCAATGCGCATGAAATGGCGAGTAACATGCACTATTAAACTTCTAGGATAAGGCAAACAGAGACCCGATTAGAACATTTTATATTACGGTTAATATAAGAATTCAGCGTAATTCTATCACATTTGTTCAACATACGTCGCTCCTCTTTCAGATAGCGTACTGGGCTAGGCGGCATCTTAAAGCGCGTGGAATGGCGAGTAAAATGCACTATCAAACTTCTATGATAGGGCAATCAGGCACTCGATTAGATCATTTTATATTTTGGTTAATATAAGAATTCAGCGAAATTCTATCACATTTGTTCAATTTACGTCGCTCCTATTTCAGATAGTGTATTGGGGTAAGCTGCATCTCAAAGCGCAAGACATGGCGAGTAAAATGCACTACTAAACTTCTAGGGTAGGGCAAACGAAGACCCGATTAAATCATTTTATATTATGGTTAATTTAAGAATTCAGCGAAATTCTATCACATTTGTTCAATTTACGTGGCTCCTATTACAGATAGCTTATTGTGCTTAGCGGCATCTCAAAGCGCATGAAGTGACGAGTGAAATGCACTATTAAACTTCTAGGGTAGAGCAAACAGAGACCCGATTAGATCATTTTATATTATGGTTAATTTAAGAATTCAGCAAAATTCTATCACATTTGTTCAATTTACGTCGCTCCTATTACAGACAGCTTATTGGGCTTAGCGGCATCTCAAAGCGCATGAAATGACGAGTGAAATGCACTATTAAACTTCTAGGGTTGGTCGAAGAAAGACCCAATTAGATCATTTTACATTAAGGTTAATATAAGAATTCAGGGAAATTCTATCACATTTGTTCAATTTACGTCGCTCCTATTTCAGATAGCGTATTGGGCTAAGCGGCATCTCAAAGCGCATGAAATGGCGAATAAAATGAGCTATTAAACTTCTAGGCTTGGGCGAACAGAGACCCGATTAGATCATTTTACATTATGGTTAATAAAAGAATTCAGCGAAATTCTATCACATTTGTTCAACTTACGTCGCTCCTATTGCAGATAGCGTATTGGGCTAAGTGGCATCTCAAAGCGCATGAAATGGCGAGTAAAATGCACTGTTAAACTTCTATGATAGGGCAATCAGAGACCCGATTAGATCATTTTATATTTTGTTTAATAAAAGAAATCAGCGAAATTCTATCACATTTGTTCAACTTACGTCGCTGATATTTCAGATAGCGTATTGGGCTATGCGGCATCGCAAAGCGCAAGAAATGGCGAGTAAAATGCACTCTTAAACTTCTATGATAGGGCAATCGGAGACCCGATTAGATCATTTTACATTTTGTTTAATATAAGATTTCAGGGACATTCTATCACATTTGATTAATTTACGTCGCTGCTATTTCAGATAGCGTATTGGGCTAAGCGGCATCTCAAAGCGCATGAAATGGCGAATAAAATGCACTATTAAACTTCTAGGCGAGGGTGAACAGAGACCGATTATATCATTTTACATTTTGCTTAATAAAAGAATTCAGCGAAATTCTATCACATTTGCTCAATTTACGTCGCTCCTATTACAGATAGCTTATTGTGCTTAGCGGCATCTCAAAGCGCATGAAGTGACGAGTGAAATACACTATTAAACTTCTGGGGTAGAGCAAACAGACACCCGATTAGATCATTTTATATTATGGTTAATTTAGGAATTCAGCAAAATTCTATCACATTTGTTCAATTTACGTCGCTCCTATTTCAGATAGCGTATTGGGGTAAGCTGCATCTCAAAGCGCAAGACATGGCGAGTAAAATGCACTATTAAACTTCTAGGGTAGGGCAATCAGAGACCCGATTAGATCATTTTGTATTTTGGTTAATATAAGTATTCAGCGAAATTCTATTACATTTGTTTAATTTACGTCGCTCCTATTTCAGATAGCGTATTGGGCTAAGCGGCATCTCAAAGCGCATGAAATGGCGAGTAAAATGCACTATTATACTTCTAGTGTCGGGCAATCAGAGACCCGATTAGATCATTTTATATTATGCTTAATTTAAGAATTCAGCAAAATTCTATCACATTTGTTCAATTTACGTAGTTCCTATTTCAGATAGCATACTGGGCTAGGCGGCATCTCAAAGCGCATGAAATGACGAGTGAAATGCACTATTAAACTTCTAGGGTTGGTCGAAGAAAGACCCAATTAGATCATTTTACATTAAGGTTAATATAAGAATTCAGGGAAATTCTATCACATTTGTTCAATTTACGTCGCTCCTATTTCAGATAGCGTATTGGGCTAAGCGGCATCTCAAAGCGCATGAAATGGCGAATAAAATGAGCTATTAAACTTCTAGGCTTGGCGAACAGAGACCCGATTAGATCATTTTACATTATGGTTAATAAAGAATTCAGCGAAATTCTATCACATTTGTTCAACTTACGTCGCTCCTATTGCAGATAGCGTATTGGGCTAAGTGGCATCTCAAAGCGCATGAAATGGCGAGTAAAATGCACTGTTAAACTTCTATGATAGGGCAATCAGAGACCCGATTAGATCATTTTATATTTTGTTTAATAAAAGAAATCAGCGAAATTCTATCACATTTGTTCAACTTACGTCGCTGATATTTCAGATAGCGTATTGGGCTATGCGGCATCGCAAAGCGCAAGAAATGGCGAGTAAATGCACTCTTAAACTTCTATGATAGGGCAATCAGAGTCCCGATTAGATCATTTTACATTTTGTTTAATATAAGATTTCAGGGACATTCTATCACATTTGATTAATTTACGTCGCTGCTATTTCAGATAGCGTATTGGGCTAAGCGGCATCTCAAAGCGCATGAAATGGCGAATAAAATGCACTATTAAACTTCTAGGCGAGGGTGAACAGAGACCGATTATATCATTTTACATTTTGCTTAATAAAAGAATTCAGCGAAATTCTATCACATTTGCTCAATTTACGTCGCTCCTATTACAGATAGCTTATTGTGCTTAGCGGCATCTCAAAGCGCATGAAGTGACGAGTGAAATACACTATTAAACTTCTGGGGTAGAGCAAACAGACACCCGATTAGATCATTTTATATTATGGTTAATTTAGGAATTCAGCAAAATTCTATCACATTTGTTCAATTTACGTCGCTCCTATTTCAGATAGCGTATTGGGGTAAGCTGCATCTCAAAGCGCAAGACATGGCGAGTAAAATGCACTATTAAACTTCTAGGGTAGGGCAATCAGAGACCCGATTAGATCATTTTGTATTTTGGTTAATATAAGAATTCAGCGAAATTCTATTACATTTGTTTAATTTACGTCGCTCCTATTTCAGATAGCGTATTGGGCTAAGCGGCATCTCAAAGCGCATGAAATGGGCGAGTAAAATGCACTATTATACTTCTAGTGTCGGGCAATCAGAGACCCGATTAGATCATTTTATATTATGCTTAATTTAAGAATTCAGCAAAATTCTATCACATTTGTTCAATTTACGTAGTTCCTATTTCAGATAGCATACTGGGCTAGGCGGTATCTTAAAGCGCGCGGAGTGGAGAGTAAAATGCACTATTAAACTTCTATGATAGGGCAATCAGAGACCCGATTAGATCATTTTATATTTTGGTTAATATAAGAATTCAGCGAAATTCTATCACATTTGTTCAATTTACGTCGCTCCTATTTCAGATAGTGTATTGGGGTAAGCTGCATCTCAAAGCGCAAGACATGGCGAGTAAAATGCACTACTAAACTTCTAGGGTAGGGCAAACGAAGACCCGATTAAATCATTTTATATTATGGTTAATTTAAGAATTCAGCGAATTCTATCACATTTGTTCAATTTACGTGGCTCCTATTACAGATAGCTTATTGTGCTTAGCGGCATCTCAAAGCGCATGAAGTGACGAGTGAAATGCACTATTAAACTTCTAGGGTAGAGCAAACAGAGACCCGATTAGATCATTTTATATTATGGTTAATTTAAGAATTCAGCAAAATTCTATCACATTTGTTCAATTTACGTCGCTCCTATTACAGACAGCTTATTGGGCTTAGCGGCATCTCAAAGCGCATGAAATGACGAGTGAAATGCACTATTAAACTTCTAGGGTTGGTCGAAGAAAGACCCAATTAGATCATTTTACATTAAGGTTAATATAAGAATTCAGGGAAATTCTATCACATTTGTTCAATTTACGTCGCTCCTATTTCAGATAGCGTATTGGGCTAAGCGGCATCTCAAAGCGCATGAAATGGCGAATAAAATGAGCTATTAAACTTCTAGGCTTGGGCGAACAGAGACCCGATTAGATCATTTTACATTATGGTTAATAAAAGAATTCAGCGAAATTCTATCACATTTGTTCAACTTACGTCGCTCCTATTGCAGATAGCGTATTGGGCTAAGCGGTATCTCAAAGCGCATGAAATGACGAGTGAAATGCACTATTAAACTTCTAGGGTAGGGCGAACAGAGACCAGATTAGATCATTTTATATTTTGTTTAATAAAAGAAATCAGCGAAATTCTATCACATTTGTTCAACTTACGTCGCTGATATTTCAGATAGCGTATTGGGCTATGCGGCATCGCAAAGCGCAAGAAATGGCGAGTAAAATGCACTCTTAAACTTCTATGATAGGGCAATCGGAGACCCGATTAGATCATTTTACATTTTGTTTAATATAAGATTTCAGGGACATTCTATCACATTTGATTAATTTACGTCGCTGCTATTTCAGATAGCGTATTGGGCTAAGCGGCATCTCAAAGCGCATGAAATGGCGAATAAAATGCACTATTAAACTTCTAGGCGAGGGTGAACAGAGACCGATTATATCATTTTACATTTTGCTTAATAAAAGAATTCAGCGAAATTCTATCACATTTGCTCAATTTACGTCGCTCCTATTACAGATAGCTTATTGTGCTTAGCGGCATCTCAAAGCGCATGAAGTGACGAGTGAAATACACTATTAAACTTCTGGGGTAGAGCAAACAGACACCCGATTAGATCATTTTATATTATGGTTAATTTAGGAATTCAGCAAAATTCTATCACATTTGTTCAATTTACGTCGCTCCTATTTCAGATAGCGTATTGGGGTAAGCTGCATCTCAAAGCGCAAGACATGGCGAGTAAAATGCACTATTAAACTTCTAGGGTAGGGCAATCAGAGACCCGATTAGATCATTTTGTATTTTGGTTAATATAAGACTTCAGCGAAATTCTATTACATTTGTTTAATTTACGTCGCTCCTATTTCAGATAGCGTATTGGGCTAAGCGGCATCTCAAAGCGCATGAAATGGCGAGTAAAATGCACTATTATACTTCTAGTGTCGGGCAATCAGAGACCCGATTAGATCATTTTATATTATGCTTAATTTAAGAATTCAGCAAAATTCTATCACATTTGTTCAATTTACGTAGTTCCTATTTCAGATAGCATACTGGGCTAGGCGGTATCTTAAAGCGCGCGGAGTGGAGAGTAAAATGCACTATTAAACTTCTATGATAGGGCAATCAGAGACCCGATTAGATCATTTTATATTTCGGTTAATATAAGAATTCAGCGAAATTCTATCACATTTGTTCAATTTACGTCGCTCCTATTTCAGATAGCTTATTGGGCTAAGCGGTATCTCAAAGCGCATGAAATGACGAGTGAAATGCACTATTAAACTTCTAGGGTAGGGCGAACAGAGACCAGATTAGATCATTTTACATTAAGGTTAATATAAGAATTCAGCGTAATTCTGTCACATTTGTTCAACTTACGTAGCTCCTATTTCAGATAGCGTACTGGGCTAGGCGGCATCATAAAGCGCGTAGAATGGCGAGTAAAATGCACTATTAAACTTCTATGATAGGGCAATCAGAGACCCGATTAGATCATTTTGTATTTTGGTTAATATAAGAATTCAGCGAAATTCTATCACATTTGTTCAATTTACGTCGCTCCTATTTCAGATAGCGTATTGGGCTAAGCGGCATCTCAAAGCGCATTGATTGACGAGTGAGATGCTCTATTAAACTTCTGGGGTAGGGCGAACAGAAACCCGAATAGATCATTTTATATTACGGTTAATATAAGAATTCAGCGAAATTCTATCACATTTGTTCAATTTACGTCGCTCCTATTTCAGATAGCGTATTGGGCTAAGCGGCATCTCAATGCGCATGAAATGGCGAGTAACATGCACTATTAAACTTCTAGGATAAGGCAAACAGAGACCCGATTAGAACATTTTATATTACGGTTAATATAAGAATTCAGCGTAATTCTATCACATTTGTTCAACATACGTCGCTCCTCTTTCAGATAGCGTACTGGGCTAGGCGGCATCTTAAAGCGCGTGGAATGGCGAGTAAAATGCACTATCAAACTTCTATGATAGGGCAATCAGAGACCCGATTAGATCATTTTGTATTTTGGTTAATATAAGAATTCAGCGAAATTCTATCACATTTGTTCAATTTACGTCGCTCCTATTTCAGATAGCGTATTGTGCTAAGCGGCATCTCAAAGCGCATGGATTGACGAGTGAAATGCTCTATTAAACTTCTGGGGTAGGGCGAACAGAAACCCGAATAGATCATTTTATATTACGGTTAATATAAGAATTCAGCGAAATTCTATCACATTTGTTCAATTTACGTCGCTCCTATTTCAGATAGCGTATTGGGCTAAGCGGCATCTCAATGCGCATGAAATGGCGAGTAACATGCACTATTAAACTTCTAGGATAAGGCAAACAGAGACCCGATTAGATCATTTTATATTGCGGTTAATATAAGAATTCAGCGTAATTCTGTCACATTTGTTCAACTTACGTAGCTCCTATTTCAGATAGCGTACTGGGCTAGGCGGCAACTTAAAGCGCGTGGAATGTCGAGTAAAATGCACTATCAAACTTCTATGATAGGGCAATCAGAGACCCGATTAGATCATTTTATATTTTGGTTAATATAAGAATTCAGCGAAATTCTATCACATTTGTTCAATTTACGTCGCTCCTATTTCAGATAGCGTATTGGGCTAAGCGGCATCTCAAAGCGCATGAAATGGCGAGTAAAATGCACTATTAAACTTCAAGGGTAGGGCAAGCAGAGACCCGATTAGATCATTTTATATAATGGTTAAATTAAGAATTCAGAAAAATTCTATCACATTTGTTCAATTTACGTCGTTCCTATTTCAGATAGCGTATTGGGCTATGCGACATCTCAAAGCGCATGAAATGACGAGTAAAATGCACTATTAAACTTCTAGGGTAGGGCAAACAGAGACCCGATTAGATCATTTTATATTACGGTTAATATAAGAATTTAGCGTAATTCTATCACATTTGTTCAACTTACGTCGCTCCTATTTCAGATACCGTAGTGGGCTAGGCGGCATCTCAAAGCGCGTGGAAGGGCGAGTAAAATGCACTACTAAACTTCTATGATAGGGCAATCAGAGACCCGATTACATCATTTTATATTTTGGATAATATAAGAATTCAGCGAAATTCTCTCACATTTGTTCAATTTACGTCGCTGATATTTCAGATAGCGTATTGGGCTAAGCGGCATCTCAATGCGCATGAAATGATGAGTAAAATGCACTATTAAACTTCTAGGATAAGGCAAACAGAGACCCGATTAGATCATTTTATATTTTGGTTAATATAAGAATTCAGCGAAATTCTATCACATTTGTTCAATTTACGTCGCTTATATTTCAGATAGCGTATTGGGCTAAGCGGCATCTCAAAGCCCATGAAATGGCGATTAAAATGCACTATTAAACTTCTAGGGTAAGGCAAACAGATACCCGATTAGATCATTTTATATTACGGTTAATATAAGAATGCAGCGTAATTCTATCACATTTGTTCAACTTACGTCACTCCTCCTTCAGATAGCGTACTGGGCTAGGCGGCATCTTAAAGCGCGTGGAATGGCGAGTAAAATGCACTATTAAACTTCTATGATAGGGCTATCAGAGACCCGATTAGATCATTTTATGTTTTGGTTAATATAAGAATTCAGCGAAATTCTATCACATTTGTTCAATTTACGTCGCTCCTATTTCAGATAGCGTACTGGGCTAGGCGGCATCTCAAAGCGCAAGACATGGCGAGTAAAATGCACTATTAAACTTCTAGGGTAGGGCAATCAGAGACCCGATTAGATCATTTTGTATTTTGGTTAATATAAGAATTCAGCGAAATTCTATTACATTTGTTTAATTTACGTCGCTCCTATTTCAGATAGCGTATTGGGCTAAGCGGCATCTCAAAGCGCATGGATTGACGAGTGAAATGCTCTATTAAACTTCTGGGGTAGGGCGAACAGAAGCCCGAATAGATCATTTTATATTACGGTTATTATAAGAATTCAGCGAAATTCTATCACATTTGTTCAATTTATGTCGCTCCTATTTCAGATAGCGTATTGGGGTAAGCTGCATCTCAAAGCGCAAGACATGGCGAGTAAAATGCACTATTAAACTTCTAGGGTAGGGCAATCAGAGACCCGATTAGATCATTTTGTATTTTGGTTAATATAAGAATTCAGCGAAATTCTATTACATTTGTTTAATTTACGTCGCTCCTATTTCAGATAGCGTATTGGGCTAAGCGGCATCTCAAAGCGCATGAAATGGCGAGTAAAATGCACTATTATACTTCTAGTGTACGGCAATCAGAGACCCGATTAGATCATTTTATATTATGCTTAATTTAAGAATTCAGCAAAATTCTATCACATTTGTTCAATTTACGTAGTTCCTATTTCAGATAGCATACTGGGCTAGGCGGTATCTTAAAGCGCGCGGAGTGGAGAGTAAAATGCACTATTAAACTTCTATGATAGGGCAATCAGAGACCCGATTAGATCATTTTATATTTTGGTTAATATAAGAATTCAGCGAAATTCTATCACATTTGTTCAATTTACGTCGCTCCTATTTCAGATAGCTTATTGGGCTAAGCGGCATCTCAAAGCGCATGAAATGACGAGTGAAATGCACTATTAAACTTCTAGGGTAGGGCGAACAGAGACCAGATTAGATCATTTTACATTAAGGTTAATATAAGAATTCAGCGTAATCCTGTCACATTTGTTCAACTTACGTAGCTCCAATTTCAGATAGCGTACTGGGCTAGGCGGCATCTTAAAGCGCGTAGAATGGCGAGTAAAATGCACTATTAAACTTCTATGATAGGGCAAACAGAGACCCGATTAGATCATTTCATATTTTGGTTAATATTAGAATTCAGCGAAATTCTATCACATTTGTTCAATTTACGTCGCTCCTATTTCAGATAGCGTATTGGGCTAAGCGGCATCTCAAAGCGCATGAAATGGCGAGTAAAGTGCACTACTAAACTTCTAGGATAAGGCAAACAGAGATCCGATTAGATCATTTTATATTACGGTTAATATAAGAATTCAGCATAATTCTGTCACATTTGTTCAATTTACGTTGCTCCTATTTCAAATAGCGTACTCGGATAGGCGGCATCTTAAAGCGCGTGGAATGGCGAGTAAAATGCACTATTAAACTTCTAGAGTAGGGCGAACAGAGACCCGATTAGATCATTTTATATTAAGGTTAATATAAGAATTCAGCGTAATTCTGTCACATTCGTTCAACTTACGTAGCTCCTATTTCAGATAGCGTACTGGGCTAGGCGGCATCTTAAAGCGCGTGGGAATGGCGAGTAAAATGCACTATCAAACTTCTATGATAGGGCAATCAGAGACCCGATTAGATCATTTTGTATTTTGGTTAATATAAGAATTCAGCGAATTCTATCACATTTGTTCAATTTACGTCGCTCCTATTTCAGATAGCGTATTGTGCTAAGCGGCATCTCAAAGCGCATGGATTGACGAATGAAATGCTCTATTAAACTTCTGGGGTAGGGCGAACAGAAACCCGAATAGATCATTTTATATTACGGTTAATATAAGAATTCAGCGAAATTCTATCACATTTGTTCAATTTACGTCGCTCCTATTTCAGATAGCGTATTGGGCTAAGCGGCATCTCAATGCGCATGAAATGGCGAGTAACATGCACTATTACACTTCTAGGATAAGGCAAACAGAGACCCGATTAGATCATTTTATATTACGGTTAATATAAGAATTCAGCGTAATTCTATCACATTTGTTCAACTTACGTCGCTCCTCTTTCAGATAGCGTACTGGGCTAGGCGGCATCTTAAAGCGCGTGGACTGGCGAGCAAAATGCACTATTAAACTTCTATGATAGGGTTATGAGAGACCCGATTAGATCATTTTATATTTTGGTTAATATAAGAATTCAGCGAAATTCTATCACATTTGCTCAATTTACGTCGCTCATATTTCAGGTAGCGTACTGGGCTAAGCGGCATCTCAAAGCGCATCAAATGGCGAGTAAAATGCACTATTAAACTTCTAGGATAAGGCAAACAGAGACCCGATTAGATCATTTTATATTGCGGTTAATATAAGAATTCAGCGTAATTCTGTCACATTTGTTCAACTTACGTAGCTCCTATTTCAGATAGCGTACTGGGCTAGGCGGCAACTTAAAGCGCGTGGAATGTCGAGTAAAATGAACTATCAAACTTCTATGATAGGGCAATCAGAGACCCGATTAGATCATTTTATATTTTGGTTAATATAAGAATTCAGCGAAATTCTATCACATTTGTTCAATTTACGTCGCTCCTATTTCAGATAGCGTATTAGGCTAAGCGGCATCTCAAAGCGCATGAAATGGCGAGTAAAATGCACTATTAAACTTCAAGGGTAGGGCAAACAGAGACCCGATTAGATCATTTTATATTATGGTTAATTTAAGAATTCAGAAAAATTCTATCACATTTGTTCAATTTACGTCGTTCCTATTTCAGATAGCGTATTGGGCTATGCGACATCTCAAAGCGCATGAAATGACGAGTAAAATGCACTATTAAACTTCTAGGGTAGGGCAAACAGAGACCCGATTAGATCATTTTATATTACGGTTAATATAAGAATTCAGCGTAATTCTATCACATTTGTTCAACTTACATCGCTCCTATTTCAGATAGCGTAGTGGGCTAGGCGGCATCTCAAAGCGCGTGGAAGGGCGAGTAAAATGCACTACTAACCTTCTATGATAGGGCAATCAGAGACCCGATTACATCATTTTATATTTTGGATAATATAAGAATTCAGCGAAATTCTCTCACATTTATTCAATTTACGTCGCTGATATTTCAGATAGCGTATTGGGCTAAGCGGCATCTCAATGCGCATGAAATGGTGAGTAAAATGCACTATTAAACTTCTAGGATAAGGCAAACAGAGACCCGATTAGATCATTTTATATTTTGGTTAATATAAGAATTCAGCGAAATTCTATCACATTTGTTCAATTTACGTCGCTCCTATTTCAGATAGCGTATTGGGCTAAGTGGCATCTCAAAGCGCATGAAATGGCGAGTAAAATGCACTATTAAACTTCTATGATAGGGCAATCAGAGACCCGATTAGATCATTTTATATTTTGTTTAATAAAAGAAATCAGCGAAATTCTATCACATTTGTTCAACTTACGTCGCTGATATTTCAGATAGCGTATTGTGCTATGCGGTATCGCAAAGCGCAAGAAATGGCGAGTAAAATGCACTCTTAAACTTCTATGATAGGGCAATCGGAGACCCGATTAGATCGTTTTACATTTTGTTTAATATAAGATTTCAGGGACATTCTATCACATTTGATTTATTTACGTCGCTGCTATTTCAGATAGCGTTTTGGGCTAAGCGGCATCTCAAAGCGCATGAAATGGCGAATAAAATGCACTATTAAACTTCTAGGCGAGGGCGAACAGAGACCCGATTAGATCATTTTACATTTTGCTTAATAAAAGAATTCAGCGAAATTCTATCACATTTGCTCAATTTACGTCGCTCCTATTACAGATAGCTTATTGTGCTTAGCGGCATCTCAAAGCGCATGAAGTGACGAGTGAAATGCACTATTAAACTTCTGGGGTAGAGCAAACAGAGACCCGATTAGATCATTTTATATTATGGTTAATTTAGGAATTCAGCAAAATTCTATCTCATTTGTTCAATTTACGTCGCTCCTATTTCAGATAGCGTACTGGGCTAGGCGGCATCCTAAAGCGCGCGGAATGGCGAGTAAAATGCACTATTAAACTTCTATGCTAGGGCAATCAGAGACCCGATTAGATAATTTTATATTATGGTTAATTTAGGAATTCAGCAAAATTCTATCACATTTGTTCAATTTACGTCGCTCCTATTTCAGATAGCGTACTGGGCTAGGCGGCATCCTAAAGCGCGCGGAATGGCGAGTAAAATGCACTATTAAACTTCTATGCTAGGGCAATCAGGCACTCGATTAGATCATTTTATATTTTGGTTAATATAAGAATTCCGCGAAATTTTATCACATTTGTTCAATTTACGTCGCTCCTATTTCAGATAGCGTATTGGGCTAAGTGGCATCTCAAAGCGCATGAAATGGCGAGTAAAATGCACTATTAAACTTCTATGATAGGGCAATCAGAGACCCGATTAGATCATTTTATATTTTGTTTAATAAAAGAAATCAGCGAAATTCTATCACATTTGTTCAACTTACGTCGCTGATATTTCAGATAGCGTATTGTGCTATGCGGTATCGCAAAGCGCAAGAAATGGCGAGTAAAATGCACTCTTAAACTTCTATGATAGGGCAATCGGAGACCCGATTAGATCGTTTTACATTTTGTTTAATATAAGATTTCAGGGAAATTCTATCACATTTGTTCAATTTACGTCGCTCCTATTTCAGATAGCGTACTGGGCTAGGCGGCATCTTAAAGCGCGTGGAAAGGCGAGTAAAATGCACTATTAAACTTCTATGATAGGGCAATCAGAGACCCGATTAGATCATTTAATATTTTGGTTAATATAAGAATTCAGCGTAATGCTATCACATTTGTTCAATTTACGTCGCTCCTATTACAGACAGCTTATTGGGCTTAGCGGCATCTCAAAGCGCATGAAATGACGAGTAAAATGCACTATTAAACTTCTAGGGTAGGGCAAACAGAGACCCGATTAGATCATTTTATATTATGGTTAATTTAAGAATTCAGCAAAATTCTATCACATTTGTTCAATTTACGTCGTTCCTATTTCAGATAGCGTCCTGGGCTAAGCGGCATCTAATAGCGCATGAAATGGCGAGTATAATGCACTATTAAACTTCTAGGATAAGGCAAACAGAGACCCGATTAGATCATTTTATGTTATGGTTAATATAAGAATTCAGCGTAATTCTATCACATTTGTTCAAGTTACGTCGCTCCTATTTCAGATAGCGTACTGGGCTAGGCGGCATCTTAAAGCGCGTGGAATGGCGAGTAAAATGAACTACTAAACTTCTATGATAGGGCAATCAGGCACTCGATTAGATCATTTTATATTTTGTTTAATATAAGATTTCAGGGAAATTCTATCACATTTGTTCAATTTACGTCGCTCCTATTTCAGATAGCGTATTGGGCTAAGCGGCATCTCAAAGCGCATGAAATGGCGAGTAAAATGCACTATTAAACTTCTAGGGTAGGGCTAACAGAGACGCGATAAGATCATTTTACATTATGGTTAATAAAAGAATTCAGCGAAATTCTATCACACTTGTTCAATTTACGTCACTCCTATTTCAGATAGCGTATTGGGCTAAGCGGCATCTCAAAGCGCATGAAATGGCGAGGAAAATGCACTATTAAACTTCTAGGGTAAGGCAAACAGAGACCCGATTAGATCATTTTATATTACGGTTAATATAAGAATTCAGAGTAATTCTATCACATTTGTTCAATTTACGTCGCCCCTATTTCAGATAGCGTATTGGGCTAAGCGGCATCTCAAAGCGCATGAAATGGCGAGTCAAATGCACTGTTAAACTTCTATGATAGGGAAATCAGAGACCCGATTAGATTATTTTATATTTTGGTTAATATAATAATTCAGCGAAATTCTAACACATTTGTTCCATTTACGTCGCTCCTATTTCAGATAGCGTACTGGGCTAGGCGGCATCTTAAAGCGCGTGGAATGGCGAGTAAAATGCACTATTAAACTTCAAGGGTAGGGCAAACGGAGACCCGATTAGATCATTTTATATTATGGTTAATTTAAGAATTCAGAAAAATTCTATCACGTTTGTTCAATTTACGTCGTTCCTATTTCAGATAGCGTATTGTGCTATGCGGCATCTCAAAGCGCGAGAAATGGCGAGTAAAATGCACTATTAAACTTCTTGGGTAGGGCAAACAGAGACCCGATTAGATCATTTTATATTACGGTTAATATAAGAATGCAGCGTAATTCTATCACATTTGTTCAACTTACGTCGCTCCTATTTCAGATAGCGTACTGGGCTAGGCGGTATCTCAAAGCGCGTGGAAGGGCGAGTAAAATGCACTACTAAACTTCTATGATAGGGCAATCAGAGACCCGATTAGATCATTTTATATTTTGGTTAATATAAGAATTCAGCGAAATTCTCTCACATTTGTTCAATTTACGTCGCTGATATTTCAGATAGCGTATTGGACTAAGCGGCATCTCAAAGCGCAAGAAATGTCGAGTAAAATGCACTATTAAACTTCTAGGGTTGTGCAAACAGAGACCCGATAAGATCATTTTATATTATGGTTAATTTAAGAATTCAGCGAAATTCTCTCAGATTTGTTCAATTTACGTCGCTGATATTTCAGATAGCGTATTGGGCTAAGCGGCATCTCAAAGCGCGAGAAATGGCGAGTAAAATGCACTATTAAACTTCTAGGGTAGGGCAAACAGAGACCCGATTAGATCATTTTATATTTTGGTTAATATAAGAATTCAGCGAAATTCTATCACATTTGTTCAATTTACGTCGCTCCTATTTCAGATAGCGTATTGGGCTAAGCGGCATCTCAAAGCGCATGAAATGACGAATAAAATGCACAATTAAGCTTCTACGCTATGGCGAACAGAGACCCGATTAGATCATTTTACGTTATGGTTAATAAAAGAATTCAGCGAAATTCTATCACATTTGATCAATTTACATCGCTCCTATTTCAGATAGCGTATTGGGCTAAGCGGCATCTTAAAGCGCATGAAATGACGAGTAAAATACACTATTAAACTTCTAGGGTAGGGCAAACAGAGACCCCATTAGATCATTTTATATTATGGTTAATTTAAGAATTCAGCGAAATTCTATCACATTTGCTCAATTTACGTCGCTCCTATTGCAGATAGCGTATTGGGCTAAGCGGCATCTCAAAGCGCATGAAATGGCGAATAAAATGCACTATTAAACTTCTAGGCGAGGGCGAACAGAGACCGATTAGAACATTTTACATTTTGCTTAATAAAAGAATTCAGCGAAATTCTATCACATTTGCTCAATTTACGTCGCTCCTATTACAGATAGCTTATTGTGCTTAGCGGCATCTCAAAGCGCATGAAGTGACGAGTGAAATGCACTATTAAACTTCTGGGGTAGAGCAAACAGAGACCCGATTAGATCATTTTATATTATGGTTAATTTAGGAATTCAGCAAAATTCTATCACATTTGTTCAATTTACGTCGCTCCTATTTCAGATAGCGTACTGGGCTAGGCGGCATCCTAAAGCGCGCGGAATGTCGAGTAAAATGCACTATTAAACTTCTATGCTAGGGCAATCAGAGACCTGATTAGATCATTTTATATTTTGTTTAATATAAGATTTCAGGGAAATTCTATCACATTTGTTCAATTTACGTCGCTCCTATTTCAGATAGCGTACTGGGCTAGGCGGCATCTTAAAGCGCGTGGAAAGGCGAGTAAAATGCACTATTAAACTTCTATGATAGGGCAATCAGAGACCCGATTAGATCATTTAATATTTTGGTTAATATAAGAATTCAGCGTAATGCTATCACATTTGTTCAATTTACGTCGCTCCTATTACAGACAGCTTATTGGGCTTAGCGGCATCTCAAAGCGCATGAAATGACGAGTGAAATGCACTATTAAACTTCTAGGGTAGGGCAAACAGAGACCCGATTAGATCATTTTACATTGAGGTTAATATAAGAATTCAGCGAAATTCTATCACATTTGTTCAATTTACGTCGCTCCTATTTCAGATAGCGTATTGGGCTAAGCGGCATCTCAAAGCGCATGAAATAGCGAGTAAAATGCACTATTAAACTTCTAGGATAAGGCAAACAGCGACCCGATTAGATCATTTTATATTACGGTAAATATAAGAATTCAGCGTAATTCTGTCACATTTGTTCAACTTACGTAACTCCTATTTCAGATAGCGTATTGGGCTAAGCGGCATCTCAAAGCGCATGAAATGGCGAGTAAAATGCACTATTAAACTTCTAGGATAAGGCAAACAGAGACCCGATTAGATCATTTTATATTACGGTTAATATAAGAATTCAGCGTAATTCTGTCACATTTGTTCAACATACGTAGCTCCTATTTCAGTTAGCGTACTGGGCTAGGCGGCAACTTAAAGCGCGTGGAATGTCGAGTAAAATACACTATCAAACTTCTATGATAGGGCAATCAGAGACCCGATTAGATCATTTTATATTTTGGTTAATATAAGAATTCAGCGAAATTCTATCACATTTGTTCAATTTACGTCGCTCCTATTTCAGATAGCGTATTGGGCTAAGCGGCATCTAATGGCGCATGAAATGGCGAGTATAATGCACTATTAAACTTCTAGGATAAGGCAAACAGAGACACGATTAGATCATTTTATGTTACGGTTAATATAAGAATTCAGCGTAATTCTATCACATTTGTTCAAGTTACGTCGCTCCTATTTCTGATAGCGTACTGGGCTAGGCGGCATCTTAAAGCGCGTGGAATGGCGGGTAAAATGCACTATTAAACTTCAATGATAGGGCAATCAGAGACCCGATTAGAACATTTTATGTTTTGGTTAATATAAGAATTCAGCGAAATTCTATCACATTTGTTCAATTTACGTCGCTCCTATTTCAGATAGTGTATTGGGGTAAGCTGCATCTCAAAGCGCAAGACATGGCGAGTAAAATGCACTACTAAACTTCTAGGGTAGGGCAAACGAAGACCCGATTAAATCATTTTATATTATGGTTAATTTAAGAATTCAGCGAAATTCTATCACATTTGTTCAATTTACGTGGCTCCTATTACAGATAGCTTATTGTGCTTAGCGGCATCTCAAAGCGCATGAAGTGACGAGTGAAATGCACTATTAAACTTCTAGGGTAGAGCAAACAGAGACCCGATTAGATCATTTTATATTATGGTTAATTTAAGAATTCAGCGTAATTCTGTCACATTTGTTCAACTTACGTAGCTCCTATTTCAGATAGCGTACTGCGCTAGGCGGTATCTTAAAGCGCGTGGAATGGCGAGTAAAATGCACTATCAAACTTCTATGATAGGGCAATCAGAGACCCGATTAGATCATTTTGTATTTTGGTTAATATAAGAATTCAGCGAAATTCTATCACATTTGTTCAATTTACGTCGCTCCTATTTCAGATAGCGTATTGTGCTAAGCGGCATCTCAAAGCGCATGGATTGACGAGTGAAATGCTCCATTAAACTTCTGGGGTAGGGCGAACAGAAACCCGAATAGATCATTTTATATTACGGTTAATATAAGAATTCAGCGAAATTCTATCACATTTGTTCAATTTACGTCGCTTCTATTTCAGATAGCGTATTGGGCTAAGCGGCATCTCAATGCGCATGAAATGGCGAGTAACATGCACTATTACACTTCTAGGATAAGGCAAACAGAGACCGGATTAGATCATTTTATATTACGGTTAATATAAGAATTCAGCGTAATTCTATCACATTTGTTCAACTTACGTCGCTCCTCTTTCAGATAGCGTACTGGGCTAGGCGGCATCTTAAAGCGCGTGGAATGGCGAGTAAAATGCACTATTAAACTTCTATGATAGGGCTATGAGAGACCCGATTAGAACATTTTATATTTTGGTTAATATAAGAATTCAGCGAAATTCTATCACATTTGTTCAATTTACGTCGCTCATATTTCAGATAGCGTACTGGGCTAAGCGGCATCTCAAAGCGCATGAAATGGCGAGTAAAATGCACTATTAAACTTCTAGGATAAGGCAAACAGAGACCCGACTAAATCATTTTATATTACGGTTAATATAAGAATTCAGCGTAATTCTGTCACATTTGTTCAACATACGTAGCTCCTATTTCAGTTAGCGTACTGGGCTAGGCGGCAACTTAAAGCGCGTGGAATGTCGAGTAAAATACACTATCAAACTTCTATGATAGGGCAATCAGAGACCCGATTAGATCATTTTATATTTTGGTTAATATAAGAATTCAGCGAAATTCTATCACATTTGTTCAATTTACGTCGCTCCTATTTCAGATAGCGTATTGGGCTAAGCGGCATCTAATGGCGCATGAAATGGCGAGTATAATGCACTATTAAACTTCTAGGATAAGGCAAACAGAGACACGATTAGATCATTTTATGTTACGGTTAATATAAGAATTCAGCGTAATTCTATCACATTTGTTCAAGTTACGTCGCTCCTATTTCTGATAGCGTACTGGGCTAGGCGGCATCTTAAAGCGCGTGGAATGGCGGGTAAAATGCACTATTAAACTTCAATGATAGGGCAATCAGAGACCCGATTAGAACATTTTATGTTTTGGTTAATATAAGAATTCAGCGAAATTCTATCACATTTGTTCAATTTACGTCGCTCCTATTTCAGATAGTGTATTGGGGTAAGCTGCATCTCAAAGCGCAAGACATGGCGAGTAAAATGCACTACTAAACTTCTAGGGTAGGGCAAACGAAGACCCGATTAAATCATTTTATATTATGGTTAATTTAAGAATTCAGCGAAATTCTATCACATTTGTTCAATTTACGTGGCTCCTATTACAGATAGCTTATTGTGCTTAGCGGCATCTCAAAGCGCATGAAGTGACGAGTGAAATGCACTATTAAACTTCTAGGGTAGAGCAAACAGAGACCCGATTAGATCATTTTATATTATGGTTAATTTAAGAATTCAGCAAAATTCTATCACATTTGTTCAATTTACGTCGCTCCTATTACAGACAGCTTATTGGGCTTAGCGGCATCTCAAAGCGCATGAAATGACGAGTGAAATGCACTATTAAACTTCTAGGGTTGGTCGAAGAAAGACCCAATTAGATCATTTTACATTAAGGTTAATATAAGAATTCAGGGAAATTCTATCACATTTGTTCAATTTACGTCGCTCCTATTTCAGATAGCGTATTGGGCTAAGCGGCATCTCAAAGCGCATGAAATGGCGAATAAAATGAGCTATTAAACTTCTAGGCTTGGGCGAACAGAGACCCGATTAGATCATTTTACATTATGGTTAATAAAAGAATTCAGCGAAATTCTATCACATTTGTTCAACTTACGTCGCTCCTATTGCAGATAGCGTATTGGGCTAAGTGGCATCTCAAAGCGCATGAAATGGCGAGTAAAATGCACTGTTAAACTTCTATGATAGGGCAATCAGAGACCCGATTAGATCATTTTATATTTTGTTTAATAAAAGAAATCAGCGAAATTCTATCACATTTGTTCAACTTACGTCGCTGATATTTCAGATAGCGTATTGGGCTATGCGGCATCGCAAAGCGCAAGAAATTGGCGAGTAAAATGCACTCTTAAACTTCTATGATAGGGCAATCGGAGACCCGATTAGATCATTTTACATTTTGTTTAATATAAGATTTCAGGGACATTCTATCACATTTGATTAATTTACGTCGCTGCTATTTCAGATAGCGTATTGGGCTAAGCGGCATCTCAAAGCGCATGAAATGGCGAATAAAATGCACTATTAAACTTCTAGGCGAGGGCGAACAGAGACCGATTATATCATTTTACATTTTGCTTAATAAAAGAATTCAGCGAAATTCTATCACATTTGCTCAATTTACGTCGCTCCTATTACAGATAGCTTATTGTGCTTAGCGGCATCTCAAAGCGCATGAAGTGACGAGTGAAATACACTATTAAACTTCTGGGGTAGAGCAAACAGAGACCCGATTAGATCATTTTATATTATGGTTAATTTAAGAATTCAGCAAAATTCTATCACATTTGTTCAATTTACGTCGCTCCTATTTCAGATAGCGTATTGGGGTAAGCTGCATCTCAATGCGCAAGACATGGCGAGTAAAATGCACTATTAAACTTCTAGGGTAGGGCAATCAGAGACCCGATTAGATCATTTTGTATTTTGGTTAATATAAGAATTCAGCGAAATTCTATCACATTTGTTCAATTTACGTCGCTCCTATTTCAGATAGCGTATTGGGCTAAGCGGCATCTCAAAGCGCATGAAATGGCGAGTAAAATGCACTATTATACTTCTAGTGTCGGGCAATCAGAGACCCGATTAGATCATTTTATATTATGCTTAATTTAAGAATTCAGCAAAATTCTATCACATTTGTTCAATTTACGTAGTTCCTATTTCAGATAGCATACTGGGCTAGGCGGTATCTTAAAGCGCGCGGAGTGGAGAGTAAAATGCACTATTAAACTTCTATGATAGGGCAATCAGAGACCCGATTAGATCATTTTATATTTTGGTTAATATAAGAATTCAGCGAAATTCTATCACATTTGTTCAATTTACGTCGCTCCTATTTCAGATAGCTTATTGGGCTAAGCGGTATCTCAAAGCGCATGAAATGACGAGTGAAATGCACTATTAAACTTCTAGGGTAGGGCGAACAGAGACCCGATTAGATCATTTTACATTAAGGTTAATATAAGAATTCAGCGTAATTCTGTCACATTTGTTCAACTTACGTAGCTCCTATTTCAGATAGCGTACTGGGCTAGGCGGCATCATAAAGCGCGTAGAATGGCGAGTAAAATGCACTATTAAACTTCTATGATAGGGCAATCAGAGACCCGATTAGATCATTTTGTATTTTGGTTAATATAAGAATTCAGCGAAATTCTATCACATTTGTTCAATTTACGTCGCTCCTATTTCAGATAGCGTATTGGGCTAAGCGGCATCTCAAAGCGCATTGATTGACGAGTGAGATGCTCTATTAAACTTCTGGGGTAGGGCGAACAGAAACCCGATTAGAACATTTTATATTACGGTTAATATAAGAATTCAGCGTAATTCTATCACATTTGTTCAACATACGTCGCTCCTCTTTCAGATAGCGTACTGGGCTATGCGGCATCTTAAAGCGCGTGGAATGGCGAGTAAAATGCACTATCAAACTTCTATGATAGGGCAATCAGAGACCCGATTAGATCATTTTATATTTTGTTTAATAAAAGAAATCAGCGAAATTCTATCACATTTGTTCAACTTACGTCGCTGATATTTCAGATAGCGTATTGTGCTATGCGGTATCGCAAAGCGCAAGAAATGGCGAGTAAAATGCACTCTTAAACTTCTATGATAGGGCAATCGGAGACCCGATTAGATCGTTTTACATTTTGTTTAATATAAGATTTCAGGGACATTCTATCACATTTGTTTTATTTACGTCGCTGCTATTTCAGATAGCGTTTTGGGCTAAGCGGCATCTCAAAGCGCATGAAATGGCGAGTAAAATGCACTGTTAAACTTCTATGATAGGGCAATCAGAGACCCGATTAGATCATTTTATATTTTGTTTAATAAAAGAAATCAGCGAAATTCTATCACATTTGTTCAACTTACGTCGCTGATATTTCAGATAGCGTATTGGGCTATGCGGCATCGCAAAGCGCAAGAAATTGGCGAGTAAAATGCACTCTTAAACTTCTATGATAGGGCAATCGGAGACCCGATTAGATCATTTTACATTTTGTTTAATATAAGATTTCAGGGACATTCTATCACATTTGATTAATTTACGTCGCTGCTATTTCAGATAGCGTATTGGGCTAAGCGGCATCTCAAAGCGCATGAAATGGCGAATAAAATGCACTATTAAACTTCTAGGCGAGGGCGAACAGAGACCGATTATATCATTTTACATTTTGCTTAATAAAAGAATTCAGCGAAATTCTATCACATTTGCTCAATTTACGTCGCTCCTATTACAGATAGCTTATTGTGCTTAGCGGCATCTCAAAGCGCATGAAGTGACGAGTGAAATACACTATTAAACTTCTGGGGTAGAGCAAACAGAGACCCGATTAGATCATTTTATATTATGGTTAATTTAGGAATTCAGCAAAATTCTATCACATTTGTTCAATTTACGTCGCTCCTATTTCAGATAGCGTATTGGGGTAAGCTGCATCTCAATGCGCAAGACATGGCGAGTAAAATGCACTATTAAACTTCTAGGGTAGGGCAATCAGAGACCCGATTAGATCATTTTATATTTTGGTTAATATAAGAATTCAGCGAAATTCTATCACATTTGTTCAATTTACGTCGCTCCTATTTCAGATAGCGTATTGGGCTAAGCGGCATCTCAAAGCGCATGAAATGGCGAGTAAAATGCACTATTATACTTCTAGTGTCGGGCAATCAGAGACCCGATTAGATCATTTTATATTATGCTTATTTAAGAATTCAGCAAAATTCTATCACATTTGTTCAATTTACGTAGTTCCTATTTCAGATAGCATACTGGGCTAGGCGGTATCTTAAAGCGCGCGGAGTGGAGAGTAAAATGCACTATTAAACTTCTATGATAGGGCAATCAGAGACCCGATTAGATCATTTTATATTTTGGTTAATATAAGAATTCAGCGAAATTCTATCACATTTGTTCAATTTACGTCGCTCCTATTTCAGATAGCTTATTGGGCTAAGCGGTATCTCAAAGCGCATGAAATGACGAGTGAAATGCACTATTAAACTTCTAGGGTAGGGCGAACAGAGACCAGATTAGATCATTTTACATTAAGGTTAATATAAGAATTCAGCGTAATTCTGTCACATTTGTTCAACTTACGTAGCTCCTATTTCAGATAGCGTACTGGGCTAGGCGGCATCATAAAGCGCGTAGAATGGCGAGTAAAATGCACTATTAAACTTCTATGATAGGGCAATCAGAGACCCGATTAGATCATTTTGTATTTTGGTTAATATAAGAATTCAGCGAAATTCTATCACATTTGTTCAATTTACGTCGCTCCTATTTCAGATAGCGTATTGGGCTAAGCGGCATCTCAAAGCGCATTGATTGACGAGTGAGATGCTCTATTAAACTTCTGGGGTAGGGCGAACAGAAACCCGATTAGAACATTTTATATTACGGTTAATATAAGAATTCAGCGTAATTCTATCACATTTGTTCAACATACGTCGCTCCTCTTTCAGATAGCGTACTGGGCTATGCGGCATCTTAAAGCGCGTGGAATGGCGAGTAAAATGCACTATCAAACTTCTATGATAGGGCAATCAGAGACCCGATTAGTACATTTTATATTTTGTTTAATAAAAGAAATCAGCGAAATTCTATCACATTTGTTCAACTTACGTCGCTGATATTTCAGATAGCGTATTGTGCTATGCGGTATCGCAAAGCGCAAGAAATGGCGAGTAAAATGCACTCTTAAACTTCTATGATAGGGCAATCGGAGACCCGATTAGATCGTTTTACATTTTGTTTAATATAAGATTTCAGGGACATTCTATCACATTTGTTTTATTTACGTCGCTGCTATTTCAGATAGCGTTTTGGGCTAAGCGGCATCTCAAAGCGCATGAAATGGCGAATAAAATGCACTATTAAACTTCTAGGCGAGGGCGAACAGAGACCCGATTAGATCATTTTACATTTTGCTTAATAAAAGAATTCAGCGAAATTCTATCACATTTGCTCAATTTACGTCGCTCCTATTACAGATAGCTTATTGTGCTTAGCGGCATCTCAAAGCGCATGAAGTGACGAGTGAAATGCACTATTAAACTTCTGGGGTAGAGCAAACAGAGACCCGATTAGATCATTTTATATTATGGTTAATTTAGGAATTCAGCAAAATTCTATCTCATTTGTTCAATTTACGTCGCTCCTATTTCAGATAGCGTACTGGGCTAGGCGGCATCCTAAAGCGCGCGGAATGGCGAGTAAAATGCACTATTAAACTTCTATGCTAGGGCAATCAGAGACCCGATTAGATAATTTTATATTATGGTTAATTTAGGAATTCAGCAAAATTCTATCACATTTGTTCAATTTACGTCGCTCCTATTTCAGATAGCGTACTGGGCTAGGCGGCATCCTAAAGCGCGCGGAATGGCGAGTAAAATGCACTATTAAACTTCTATGCTAGGGCAATCAGGCACTCGATTAGATCATTTTATATTTTGGTTAATATAAGAATTCCGCGAAATTTTATCACATTTGTTCAATTTACGTCGCTCCTATTTCAGATAGCGTATTGGGCTAAGTGGCATCTCAAAGCGCATGAAATGGCGAGTAAAATGCACTATTAAACTTCTATGATAGGGCAATCAGAGACCCGATTAGATCATTTTATATTTTGTTTAATAAAAGAAATCAGCGAAATTCTATCACATTTGTTCAACTTACGTCCCTGATATTTCAGATAGCGTTTTGTGCTATGCGGTATCGCAAAGCGCAAGAAATGGCGAGTAAAATGCACTCTTAAACTTCTATGATAGGGCAATCGGAGACCCGATTAGATCGTTTTACATTTTGTTAAATATAAGATTTCAGGGAAATTCTATCACATTTGTTCAATTTACGTCGCTCCTATTTCAGATAGCGTACTGGGCTAGGCGGCATCTTAAAGCGCGTGGAAAGGCGAGTAAAATGCACTATTAAACTTCTATGATAGGGCAATCAGAGACCCGATTAGATCATTTAATATTTTGGTTAATATAAGAATTCAGCGTAATGCTATCACATTTGTTCAATTTACGTCGCTCCTATTACAGACAGCTTATTGGGCTTAGCGGCATCTCAAAGCGCATGAAATGACGAGTAAAATGCACTATTAAACTTCTAGGGTAGGGCAAACAGAGACCCGCTTAGATCATTTTATATTATGGTTAATTTAAGAATTCAGCAAAATTCTATCACATTTGTTCAATTTACGTCGTTCCTATTTCAGATAGCGTCCTGGGCTAAGCGGCATCTAATAGCGCATGAAATGGCGAGTATAATGCACTATTAAACTTCTAGGATAAGGCAAACAGAGACCCGATTAGATCATTTTATGTTATGGTTAATATAAGAATTCAGCGTAATTCTATCACATTTGTTCAAGTTACGTCGCTCCTATTTCAGATAGCGAACTGGGCTAGGCGGCATCTTAAAGCGCGTGGAATGGCGAGTAAAATGAACTACTAAACTTCTATGATAGGGCAATCAGGCACTCGGTTAGATCATTTTATATTTTGTTTAATATAAGATTTCAGGGAAATTCTATCACATTTGTTCAATTTACGTCGCTCCTATTTCAGATAGCGTATTGGGCTAAGCGGCATCTCAAAGCGCATGAAATGGCGAGTAAAATGCACTATTAAACTTCTAGGGTAGGGCTAACAGAGACGCGATAAGATCATTTTACATTATGGTTAATAAAAGAATTCAGCGAAATTCTATCACACTTGTTCAATTTACGTCACTCCTATTTCAGATAGCGTATTGGGCTAAACGGCATCTCAAAGCGCATGAAATGGCGAGGAAAATGCACTATTAAACTTCTAGGGTAAGGCAAACAGAGACCCGATTAGATCATTTTATATTACGGTTAATATAAGAATTCAGAGTAATTCTATCACATTTGTTCAATTTACGTCGCCCCTATTTCAGATAGCGTATTGGGCTAAGCGGCATCTCAAAGCGCATGAAATGGCGAGTCAAATGCACTGTTAAACTTCTATGATAGGGAAATCAGAGACCCGATTAGATTATTTTATATTTTGGTTAATATAATAATTCAGCGAAATTCTAACACATTTGTTCCATTTACGTCGCTCCTATTTCAGATAGCGTACTGGGCTAGGCGGCATCTTAAAGCGCGTGGAATGGCGAGTAAAATGCACTATTAAACTTCAAGGGTAGGGCAAACGGAGACCCGATTAGATCATTTTATATTATGGTTAATTTAAGAATTCAGAAAAATTCTATCACGTTTGTTCAATTTACGTCGTTCCTATTTCAGATAGCGTATTGTGCTATGCGGCATCTCAAAGCGCGAGAAATGGCGAGTAAAATGCACTATTAAACTTCTTGGGTAGGGCAAACAGAGACCCGATTAGATCATTTTATATTACGGTTAATATAAGAATGCAGCGTAATTCTATCACATTTGTTCAACTTACGTCGCTCCTATTTCAGATAGCGTACTGGGCTAGGCGGTATCTCAAAGCGCGTGGAAGGGCGAGTAAAATGCACTACTAAACTTCTATGATAGGGCAATCAGAGACCCGATTAGATCATTTTATATTTTGGTTAATATAAGAATTCAGCGAAATTCTCTCACATTTGTTCAATTTACGTCGCTGATATTTCAGATAGCGTATTGGACTAAGCGGCATCTCAAAGCGCAAGAAATGTCGAGTAAAATGCTCTATTAAACTTCTAGGGTTGTGCAAACAGAGACCCGATAAGATCATTTTATATTATGGTTAATTTAAGAATTCAGCGAAATTCTCTCAGATTTGTTCAATTTACGTCGCTGATATTTCAGATAGCGTATTGGGCTAAGCGGCATCTCAAAGCGCGAGAAATGGCGAGTAAAATGCACTATTAAACTTCTAGGGTAGGGCAAACAGAGACCCGATTAGATCATTTTATATTTTGGTTAATATAAGAATTCAGCGAAATTCTATCACATTTGTTCAATTTACGTCGCTCCTATTTCAGATAGCGTATTGGGCTAAGCGGCATCTCAAAGCGCATGAAATGACGAATAAAATGCACAATTAAGCTTCTACGCTATGGCGAACAGAGACCCGATTAGATCATTTTACGTTATGGTTAATAAAAGAATTCAGCGAAATTCTATCACATTTGATCAATTTACATCGCTCCTATTTCAGATAGCGTATTGGGCTAAGCGGCATCTTAAAGCGCATGAAATGACGAGTAAAATACACTATTAAACTTCTAGGGTAGGGCAAACAGAGACCCCATTAGATCATTTTATATTATGGTTAATTTAAGAATTCAGCGAAATTCTATCACATTTGCTCAATTTACGTCGCTCCTATTGCAGATAGCGTATTGGGCTAAGCGGCATCTCAAAGCGCATGAAATGGCGAATAAAATGCACTATTAAACTTCTAGGCGAGGGCGAACAGAGACCGATTAGAACATTTTACATTTTGCTTAATAAAAGAATTCAGCGAAATTCTATCACATTTGCTCAATTTACGTCGCTCCTATTACAGATAGCTTATTGTGCTTAGCGGCATCTCAAAGCGCATGAAGTGACGAGTGAAATGCACTATTAAACTTCTGGGGTAGAGCAAACAGAGACCCGATTAGATCATTTTATATTATGGTTAATTTAGGAATTCAGCAAAATTCTATCACATTTGTTCAATTTACGTCGCTCCTATTTCAGATAGCGTACTGGGCTAGGCGGCATCCTAAAGCGCGCGGAATGTCGAGTAAAATGCACTATTAAACTTCTATGCTAGGGCAATCAGAGACCTGATTAGATCATTTTATATTTTGTTTAATATAAGATTTCAGGGAAATTCTATCACATTTGTTCAATTTACGTCGCTCCTATTTCAGATAGCGTACTGGGCTAGGCGGCATCTTAAAGCGCGTGGAAAGGCGAGTAAAATGCACTATTAAACTTCTATGATAGGGCAATCAGAGACCCGATTAGATCATTTAATATTTTGGTTAATATAAGAATTCAGCGTAATGCTATCACATTTGTTCAATTTACGTCGCTCCTATTACAGACAGCTTATTGGGCTTAGCGGCATCTCAAAGCGCATGAAATGACGAGTGAAATGCACTATTAAACTTCTAGGGTAGGGCAAACAGAGACCCGATTAGATCATTTTACATTGAGGTTAATATAAGAATTCAGCGAAATTCTATCACATTTGTTCAATTTACGTCGCTCCTATTTCAGATAGCGTATTGGGCTAAGCGGCATCTCAAAGCGCATGAAATAGCGAGTAAAATGCACTATTAAACTTCTAGGATAAGGCAAACAGCGACCCGATTAGATCATTTTATATTACGGTAAATATAAGAATTCAGCGTAATTCTGTCACATTTGTTCAACTTACGTAACTCCTATTTCAGATAGCGTATTGGGCTAAGCGGCATCTCAAAGCGCATGAAATGGCGAGTAAAATGCACTATTAAACTTCTAGGATAAGGCAAACAGAGACCCGATTAGATCATTTTATATTACGGTTAATATAAGAATTCAGCGTAATTCTGTCACATTTGTTCAACATACGTAGCTCCTATTTCAGTTAGCGTACTGGGCTAGGCGGCAACTTAAAGCGCGTGGAATGTCGAGTAAAATACACTATCAAACTTCTATGATAGGGCAATCAGAGACCCGATTAGATCATTTTATATTTTGGTTAATATAAGAATTCAGCGAAATTCTATCACATTTGTTCAATTTACGTCGCTCCTATTTCAGATAGCGTATTGGGCTAAGCGGCATCTAATGGCGCATGAAATGGCGAGTATAATGCACTATTAAACTTCTAGGATAAGGCAAACAGAGACACGATTAGATCATTTTATGTTACGGTTAATATAAGAATTCAGCGTAATTCTATCACATTTGTTCAAGTTACGTCGCTCATATTTCTGATAGCGTACTGGGCTAGGCGGCATCTTAAAGCGCGTGGAATGGCGGGTAAAATGCACTATTAAGCTTCAATGATAGGGCAATCAGAGACCCGATTAGATCATTTTATGTTTTGGTTAATATAAGAATTCAGCGAAATTCTATCACATTTGTTCAATTTACGTCGCTCCTATTTCAGATAGTGTATTGGGGTAAGCTGCATCTCAAAGCGCAAGACATGGCGAGTAAAATGCACTACTAAACTTCTAGGGTAGGGCAAACGAAGACCCGATTAAATCATTTTATATTATGGTTAATTTAAGAATTCAGCGAAATTCTATCACATTTGTTCAATTTACGTGGCTCCTATTACAGATAGCTTATTGTGCTTAGCGGCATCTCAAAGCGCATGAAGTGACGAGTGAAATGCACTATTAAACTTCTAGGGTAGAGCAAACAGAGACCCGATTAGATCATTTTATATTATGGTTAATTTAAGAATTCAGCGTAATTCTGTCACATTTGTTCAACTTACGTAGCTCCTATTTCAGATAGCGTACTGGGCTAGGCGGCATCTTAAAGCGCGTGGAATGGCGAGTAAAATGCACTATCAAACTTCTATGATAGGGCAATCAGAGACCCGATTAGATCATTTTGTATTTTGGTTAATATAAGAATTCAGCGAAATTCTATCACATTTGTTCAATTTACGTCGCTCCTATTTCAGATAGCGTATTGTGCTAAGCGGCATCTCAAAGCGCATGGATTGACGAGTGAAATGCTCCATTAAACTTCTGGGGTAGGGCGAACAGAAACCCGAATAGATCATTTTATATTACGGTTAATATAAGAATTCAGCGAAATTCTATCACATTTGTTCAATTTACGTCGCTTCTATTTCAGATAGCGTATTGGGCTAAGCGGCATCTCAATGCGCATGAAATGGCGAGTAACATGCACTATTAAACTTCTAGGATAAGGCAAACAGAGACCCGATTAGATCATTTTATATTACGGTTAATATAAGAATTCAGCGTAATTCTATCACATTTGTTCAACTTACGTCGCTCCTCTTTCAGATAGCGTACTGGGCTAGGCGGCATCTTAAAGCGCGTGGAATGGCGAGTAAAATGCACTATTAAACTTCTATGATAGGGCTATGAGAGACCCGATTAGATCATTTTATATTTTGGTTAATATAAGAATTCAGCGAAATTCTATCACATTTGTTCAATTTACGTCGCTCATATTTCAGATAGCGTACTGGGCTAAGCGGCATCTCAAAGCGCATGAAATGGCGAGTAAAATGCACTATTAAACTTCTAGGATAAGGCAAACAGAGACCCGACTAGATCATTTTATATTACGGTTAATATAAGAATTCAGCGTAATTCTGTCACATTTGTTTAACATACGTAGCTCCTATTTCAGTTAGCGTACTGGGCTAGGCGGCAACTTAAAGCGCGTGGAATGTCGAGTAAAATACACTATCAAACTTCTATGATAGGGCAATCAGAGACCCGATTAGATCATTTTATATTTTGGTTAATATAAGAATTCAGCGAAATTCTATCACATTTGTTCAATTTACGTCGCTCCTATTTCAGATAGCGTATTGGGCTAAGCGGCATCTAATGGCGCATGAAATGGCGAGTATAATGCACTATTAAACTTCTAGGATAAGGCAAACAGAGACCCGATTAGATCATTTTATGTTACGGTTAATATAAGAATTCAGCGTAATTCTATCACATTTGTTCAAGTTACGTCGCTCCTATTTCTGATAGCGTACTGGGCTAGGCGGCATCTTAAAGCGCGTGGAATGGCGGGTAAAATGCACTATTAAACTTCAATGATAGGGCAATCAGAGACCCGATTAGATCATTTTATGTTTTGGTTAATATAAGAATTCAGCGAAATTCTATCACATTTGTTCAATTTACGTCGCTCCTATTTCAGATAGTGTATTGGGGTAAGCTGCATCTCAAAGCGCAAGACATGGCGAGTAAAATGCACTACTAAACTTCTAGGGTAGGGCAAACGAAGACCCGATTAAATCATTTTATATTATGGTTAATTTAAGAATTCAGCGAAATTCTATCACATTTGTTCAATTTACGTGGCTCCTATTACAGATAGCTTATTGTGCTTAGCGGCATCTCAAAGCGCATGAAGTGACGAGTGAAATGCACTATTAAACTTCTAGGGTAGAGCAAACAGAGACCCGATTAGATCATTTTATATTATGGTTAATTTAAGAATTCAGCGTAATTCTGTCACATTTGTTCAACTTACGTAACTCCTATTTCAGATAGCGTATTGGGCTAAGCGGCATCTCAAAGCGCATGAAATGGCGAGTAAAATGCACTATTAAACTTCTAGGATAAGGCAAACAGAGACCCGATTAGATCATTTTATATTACGGTTAATATAAGAATTCAGCGTAATTCTGTCACATTTGTTCAACATACGTAGCTCCTATTTCAGTTAGCGTACTGGGCTAGGCGGCAACTTAAAGCGCGTGGAATGTCGAGTAAAATACACTATCAAACTTCTATGATAGGGCAATCAGAGACCCGATTAGATCATTTTATATTTTGGTTAATATAAGAATTCAGCGAAATTCTATCACATTTGTTCAATTACGTCGCTCCTATTTCAGATAGCGTATTGGGCTAAGCGGCATCTAATGGCGCATGAAATGGCGAGTATAATGCACTATTAAACTTCTAGGATAAGGCAAACAGAGACACGATTAGATCATTTTATGTTACGGTTAATATAAGAATTCAGCGTAATTCTATCACATTTGTTCAAGTTACGTCGCTCCTATTTCTGATAGCGTACTGGGCTAGGCGGCATCTTAAAGCGCGTGGAATGGCGGGTAAAATGCACTATTAAGCTTCAATGATAGGGCAATCAGAGACCCGATTAGATCATTTTATGTTTTGGTTAATATAAGAATTCAGCGAAATTCTATCACATTTGTTCAATTTACGTCGCTCCTATTTCAGATAGTGTATTGGGGTAAGCTGCATCTCAAAGCGCAAGACATGGCGAGTAAAATGCACTACTAAACTTCTAGGGTAGGGCAAACGAAGACCCGATTAAATCATTTTATATTATGGTTAATTTAAGAATTCAGCGAAATTCTATCACATTTGTTCAATTTACGTGGCTCCTATTACAGATAGCTTATTGTGCTTAGCGGCATCTCAAAGCGCATGAAGTGACGAGTGAAATGCACTATTAAACTTCTAGGGTAGGGCAAACAGAGACCCGATTAGATCATTTTATATTATGGTTAATTTAAGAATTCAGCGTAATTCTGTCACATTTGTTCAACTTACGTAGCTCCTATTTCAGATAGCGTACTGGGCTAGGCGGCATCTTAAAGCGCGTGGAATGGCGAGTAAAATGCACTATCAAACTTCTATGATAGGGCAATCAGAGACCCGATTAGATCATTTTGTATTTTGGTTAATATAAGAATTCAGCGAAATTCTATCACATTTGTTCAATTTACGTCGCTCCTATTTCAGATAGCGTATTGTGCTAAGCGCATCTCAAAGCGCATGGATTGACGAGTGAAATGCTCCATTAAACTTCTGGGGGTAGGGCGAACAGAAACCCGAATAGATCATTTTATATTACGGTTAATATAAGAATTCAGCGAAATTCTATCACATTTGTTCAATTTACGTCGCTTCTATTTCAGATAGCGTATTGGGCTAAGCGGCATCTCAATGCGCATGAAATGGCGAGTAACATGCACTATTACACTTCTAGGATAAGGCAAACAGAGACCGGATTAGATCATTTTATATTACGGTTAATATAAGAATTCAGCGTAATTCTATCACATTTGTTCAACTTACGTCGCTCCTCTTTCAGATAGCGTACTGGGCTAGGCGGCATCTTAAAGCGCGTGGAATGGCGAGTAAAATGCACTATTAAACTTCTATGATAGGGCTATGAGAGACCCGATTAGATCATTTTATATTTTGGTTAATATAAGAATTCAGCGAAATTCTATCACATTTGTTCAATTTACGTCGCTCATATTTCAGATAGCGTACTGGGCTAAGCGGCATCTCAAAGCGCATGAAATGGCGAGTAAAATGCACTATTAAACTTCTAGGATAAGGCAAACAGAGACCCGACTAGATCATTTTATATTACGGTTAATATAAGAATTCAGCGTAATTCTGTCACATTTGTTTAACATACGTAGCTCCTATTTCAGTTAGCGTACTGGGCTAGGCGGCAACTTAAAGCGCGTGGAATGTCGAGTAAAATACACTATCAAACTTCTATGATAGGGCAATCAGAGACCCGATTAGATCATTTTATATTTTGGTTAATATAAGAATTCAGCGAAATTCTATCACATTTGTTCAATTTACGTCGCTCCTATTTCAGATAGCGTATTGGGCTAAGCGGCATCTAATGGCGCATGAAATGGCGAGTATAATGCACTATTAAACTTCTAGGATAAGGCAAACAGAGACCCGATTAGATCATTTTATGTTACGGTTAATATAAGAATTCAGCGTAATTCTATCACATTTGTTCAAGTTACGTCGCTCCTATTTCTGATAGCGTACTGGGCTAGGCGGCATCTTAAAGCGCGTGGAATGGCGGGTAAAATGCACTATTAAACTTCAATGATAGGGCAATCAGAGACCCGATTAGATCATTTTATGTTTTGGTTAATATAAGAATTCAGCGAAATTCTATCACATTTGTTCAATTTACGTCGCTCCTATTTCAGATAGTGTATTGGGGTAAGCTGCATCTCAAAGCGCAAGACATGGCGAGTAAAATGCACTACTAAACTTCTAGGGTAGGGCAAACGAAGACCCGATTAAATCATTTTATATTATGGTTAATTTAAGAATTCAGCGAAATTCTATCACATTTGTTCAATTTACGTCGCTCCTATTTCAGATAGCGTATTGGGCTAAGCGGTATCTCAAAGCGCATGAAATGGCGAATAAAATGAGCTATTAAACTTCTAGGCTTGGGCGAACAGAGACCCGATTAGATCATTTTACATTATGGTTAATAAAAGAATTCAGCGAAATTCTATCACATTTGTTCAACTTACGTCGCAGATATTTCAGATAGCGTATTGTGCTATGCGGTATCGCAAAGCGCAAGAAATGGCGAGTAAAATGCACTCTTAAACTTCTATGATAGGGCAATCGGAGACCCGATTAGATCGTTTTACATTTTGTTTAATATAAGATTTCAGGGAAATTCTATCACATTTGTTCAATTTACGTCGCTCCTATTTCAGATAGCGTACTGGGCTAGGCGGCATCTTAAAGCGCGTGGAAAGGCGAGTAAAATGCACTATTAAACTTCTATGATAGGGCAATCAGAGACCCGATTAGATCATTTAATATTTTGGTTAATATAAGAATTCAGCGTAATGCTATCACATTTCTTCAATTTACGTCGCTCCTATTACAGACAGCTTATTGGGCTTAGCGGCATCTCAAAGCGCACGAAATGACGAGTAAAATGCACTATTAAACTTCTAGGGTAGTGCAAACAGAGACCCGATTAGATCATTTTATATTATGGTTAATTTAAGAATTCAGCAAAATTCTATCACATTTGTTCAATTTACGTCGTTCCTATTTCAGATAGCGTCCTGGGCTAAGCGGCATCTAATAGCGCATGAAATGGCGAGTATAATGCACTATTAAACTTCTAGGATAAGGCAAACAGAGACCCGATTAGATCATTTTATGTTATGGTTAATATAAGAATTCAGCGTAATTCTATCACATTTGTTCAAGTTACGTCGCTCCTATTTCAGATAGCGAACTGGGCTAGGCGGCATCTTAAAGCGCGTGGAATGGCGAGTAAAATGAACTACTAAACTTCTATGATAGGGCAATCAGGCACTCGGTTAGATCATTTTATATTTTGTTTAATATAAGATTTCAGGGAAATTCTATCACATTTGTTCAATTTACGTCGCTCCTATTTCAGATAGCGTATTGGGCTAAGCGGCATCTCAAAGCGCATGAAATGGCGAGTAAAATGCACTATTAACCTTCTAGGGTAGGGCTAACAGAGACGCGATAAGATCATTTTACATTATGGTTAATAAAAGAATTCAGCGAAATTCTATCACACTTGTTCAATTTACGTCACTCCTATTTCAGATAGCGTATTGGGCTAAACGGCATCTCAAAGCGCATGAAATGGCGAGGAAAATGCACTATTAAACTTCTAGGGTAAGGCAAACAGAGACCCGATTAGATCATTTTATATTACGGTTAATATAAGAATTCAGAGTAATTCTATCACATTTGTTCAATTTACGTCGCCCCTATTTCAGATAGCGTATTGGGCTAAGCGGCATCTCAAAGCGCATGAAATGGCGAGTCAAATGCACTGTTAAACTTCTATGATAGGGAAATCAGAGACCCGATTAGATTATTTTATATTTTGGTTAATATAATAATTCAGCGAAATTCTAACACATTTGTTCCATTTACGTCGCTCCTATTTCAGATAGCGTACTGGGCTAGGCGGCATCTTAAAGCGCGTGGAATGGCGAGTAAAATGCACTATTAAACTTCAAGGGTAGGGCAAACGGAGACCCGATTAGATCATTTTATATTATGGTTAATTTAAGAATTCAGAAAAATTCTATCACGTTTGTTCAATTTACGTCGTTCCTATTTCAGATAGCGTATTGTGCTATGCGGCATCTCAAAGCGCGAGAAATGGCGAGTAAAATGCACTATTAAACTTCTTGGGTAGGGCAAACAGAGACCCGATTAGATCATTTTATATTACGGTTAATATAAGAATGCAGCGTAATTCTATCACATTTGTTCAACTTACGTCGCTCCTATTTCAGATAGCGTACTGGGCTAGGCGGTATCTCAAAGCGCGTGGAAGGGCGAGTAAAATGCACTACTAAACTTCTATGATAGGGCAATCAGAGACCCGATTAGATCATTTTATATTTTGGTTAATATAAGAATTCAGCGAAATTCTCTCACATTTGTTCAATTTACGTCGCTGATATTTCAGATAGCGTATTGGACTAAGCGGCATCTCAAAGCGCAAGAAATGTCGAGTAAAATGCACTATTAAACTTCTAGGGTTGTGCAAACAGAGACCCGATAAGATCATTTTATATTATGGTTAATTTAAGAATTCAGCGAAATTCTCTCAGATTTGTTCAATTTACGTCGCTGATATTTCAGATAGCGTATTGGGCTAAGCGGCATCTCAAAGCGCGAGAAATGGCGAGTAAAATGCACTATTAAACTTCTAGGGTAGGGCAAACAGAGACCCGATTAGATCATTTTATATTTTGGTTAATATAAGAATTCAGCGAAATTCTATCACATTTGTTCAATTTACGTCGCTCCTATTTCAGATAGCGTATTGGGCTAAGCGGCATCTCAAAGCGCATGAAATGACGAATAAAATGCACAATTAAGCTTCTACGCTATGGCGAACAGAGACCCGATTAGATCATTTTACGTTATGGTTAATAAAAGAATTCAGCGAAATTCTATCACATTTGATCAATTTACATCGCTCCTATTTCAGATAGCGTATTGGGCTAAGCGGCATCTTAAAGCGCATGAAATGACGAGTAAAATACACTATTAAACTTCTAGGGTAGGGCAAACAGAGACCCCATTAGATCATTTTATATTATGGTTAATTTAAGAATTCAGCGAAATTCTATCACATTTGCTCAATTTACGTCGCTCCTATTGCAGATAGCGTATTGGGCTAAGCGGCATCTCAAAGCGCATGAAATGGCGAATAAAATGCACTATTAAACTTCTAGGCGAGGGCGAACAGAGACCGATTAGAACATTTTACATTTTGCTTAATAAAAGAATTCAGCGAAATTCTATCACATTTGCTCAATTTACGTCGCTCCTATTACAGATAGCTTATTGTGCTTAGCGGCATCTCAAAGCGCATGAAGTGACGAGTGAAATGCACTATTAAACTTCTGGGGTAGAGCAAACAGAGACCCGATTAGATCATTTTATATTATGGTTAATTTAGGAATTCAGCAAAATTCTATCACATTTGTTCAATTTACGTCGCTCCTATTTCAGATAGCGTACTGGGCTAGGCGGCATCCTAAAGCGCGCGGAATGTCGAGTAAAATGCACTATTAAACTTCTATGCTAGGGCAATCAGAGACCTGATTAGATCATTTTATATTTTGTTTAATATAAGATTTCAGGGAAATTCTATCACATTTGTTCAATTTACGTCGCTCCTATTTCAGATAGCGTACTGGGCTAGGCGGCATCTTAAAGCGCGTGGAAAGGCGAGTAAAATGCACTATTAAACTTCTATGATAGGGCAATCAGAGACCCGATTAGATCATTTAATATTTTGGTTAATATAAGAATTCAGCGTAATGCTATCACATTTGTTCAATTTACGTCGCTCCTATTACAGACAGCTTATTGGGCTTAGCGGCATCTCAAAGCGCATGAAATGACGAGTGAAATGCACTATTAAACTTCTAGGGTAGGGCAAACAGAGACCCGATTAGATCATTTTACATTGAGGTTAATATAAGAATTCAGCGAAATTCTATCACATTTGTTCAATTTACGTCGCTCCTATTTCAGATAGCGTATTGGGCTAAGCGGCATCTAATGGCGCATGAAATGGCGAGTATAATGCACTATTAAACTTCTAGGATAAGGCAAACAGAGACACGATTAGATCATTTTATGTTACGGTTAATATAAGAATTCAGCGTAATTCTATCACATTTGTTCAAGTTACGTCGCTCCTATTTCTGATAGCGTACTGGGCTAGGCGGCATCTTAAAGCGCGTGGAATGGCGGGTAAAATGCACTATTAAGCTTCAATGATAGGGCAATCAGAGACCCGATTAGATCATTTTATGTTTTGGTTAATATAAGAATTCAGCGAAATTCTATCACATTTGTTCAATTTACGTCGCTCCTATTTCAGATAGTGTATTGGGGTAAGCTGCATCTCAAAGCGCAAGACATGGCGAGTAAAATGCACTACTAAACTTCTAGGGTAGGGCAAACGAAGACCCGATTAAATCATTTTATATTATGGTTAATTTAAGAATTCAGCGAAATTCTATCACATTTGTTCAATTTACGTGGCTCCTATTACAGATAGCTTATTGTGCTTAGCGGCATCTCAAAGCGCATGAAGTGACGAGTGAAATGCACTATTAAACTTCTAGGGTAGAGCAAACAGAGACCCGATTAGATCATTTTATATTATGGTTAATTTAAGAATTCAGCAAAATTCTATCACATTTGTTCAATTTACGTCGCTCCTATTACAGACAGCTTATTGGGCTTAGCGGCATCTCAAAGCGCATGAAATGACGAGTGAAATGCACTATTAAACTTCTAGGGTTGGTCGAAGAAAGACCCAATTAGATCATTTTACATTAAGGTTAATATAAGAATTCAGGGAAATTCTATCACATTTGTTCAATTTACGTCGCTCCTATTTCAGATAGCGTATTGGGCTAAGCGGCATCTCAAAGCGCATGAAATGGCGAATAAAATGAGCTATTAAACTTCTAGGCTTGGGCGAACAGAGACCCGATTAGATCATTTTACATTATGGTTAATAAAAGAATTCAGCGAAATTCTATCACATTTGTTCAACTTACGTCGCTCCTATTGCAGATAGCGTATTGGGCTAAGTGGCATCTCAAAGCGCATGAAATGGCGAGTAAAATGCACTGTTAAACTTCTATGATAGGGCAATCAGAGACCCGATTAGATCATTTTATATTTTGTTTAATAAAAGAAATCAGCGAAATTCTATCACATTTGTTCAACTTACGTCGCTGATATTTCAGATAGCGTATTGGGCTATGCGGCATCGCAAAGCGCAAGAAATTGGCGAGTAAAATGCACTCTTAAACTTCTATGATAGGGCAATCGGAGACCCGATTAGATCATTTTACATTTTGTTTAATATAAGATTGCAGGGACATTCTATCACATTTGATTAATTTACGTCGCTGCTATTTCAGATAGCGTATTGGGCTAAGCGGCATCTCAAAGCGCATGAAATGGCGAATAAAATGCACTATTAAACTTCTAGGCGAGGGCGAACAGAGACCGATTATATCATTTTACATTTTGCTTAATAAAAGAATTCAGCGAAATTCTATCACATTTGCTCAATTTACGTCGCTCCTATTACAGATAGCTTATTGTGCTTAGCGGCATCTCAAAGCGCATGAAGTGACGAGTGAAATACACTATTAAACTTCTGGGGTAGAGCAAACAGAGACCCGATTAGATCATTTTATATTATGGTTAATTTAGGAATTCAGCAAAATTCTATCACATTTGTTCAATTTACGTCGCTCCTATTTCAGATAGCGTATTGGGGTAAGCTGCATCTCAAAGCGCAAGACATGGCGAGTAAAATGCACTATTAAACTTCTAGGGTAGGGCAATCAGAGACCCGATTAGATCATTTTGTATTTTGGTTAATATAAGAATTCAGCGAAATTCTATTACATTTGTTTAATTTACGTCGCTCCTATTTCAGATAGCGTATTGGGCTAAGCGGCATCTCAAAGCGCATGAAATGGCGAGTAAAATGCACTATTATACTTCTAGTGTCGGGCAATCAGAGACCCGATTAGATCATTTTATATTATGCTTAATTTAAGAATTCAGCAAAATTCTATCACATTTGTTCAATTTACGTAGTTCCTATTTCAGATAGCATACTGGGCTAGGCGGTATCTTAAAGCGCGCGGAGTGGAGAGTAAAATGCACTATTAAACTTCTATGATAGGGCAATCAGAGACCCGATTAGATCATTTTATATTTTGGTTAATATAAGAATTCAGCGAAATTCTATCACATTTGTTCAATTTACGTCGCTCCTATTTCAGATAGCTTATTGGGCTAAGCGGTATCTGAAAGCGCATGAAATGACGAGTGAAATGCACTATTAAACTTCTAGGGTAGGGCGAACAGAGACCAGATTAGATCATTTTACATTAAGGTTAATATAAGAATTCAGCGTAATTCTGTCACATTTGTTCAACTTACGTAGCTCCTATTTCAGATAGCGTACTGGGCTAGGCGGCATCATAAAGCGCGTAGAATGGCGAGTAAAATGCACTATTAAACTTCTATGATAGGGCAATCAGAGACCCGATTAGATCATTTTATATTTTGGTTAATATAAGAATTCAGCGAAATTCTATCACATTTGTTCAATTTACGTCGCTCCTATTTCAGATAGCGTATTGGGCTAAGCGGCATCTCAAAGCGCATTGATTGACGAGTGAGATGCTCTATTAAACTTCTGGGGTAGGGCGAACAGAAACCCGAATAGATCATTTTATATTACGGTTAATATAAGAATTCAGCGAAATTCTATCACATTTGTTCAATTTACGTCGCTCCTATTTCAGATAGCGTATTGGGCTAAGCGGCATCTCAGTGCGCATGAAATGGCGAGTAACATGCACTATTAAACTTCTAGGATAAGGCAAACAGAGACCCGATTAGAACATTTTATATTACGGTTAATATAAGAATTCAGCGTAATTCTATCACATTTGTTCAACATACGTCGCTCCTCTTTCAGATAGCGTACTGGGCTAGGCGGCATCTTAAAGCGCGTGGAATGGCGAGTAAAATGCACTATTAAACTTCTATGATAGGGCTATCAGAGACCCGATTAGATCATTTTATATTTTGGTTAACATAACAATTCAGCGAAATTCTATCACATTTGTTCAATTTACGTCGCTCATATTTCAGATAGCGTACTGGGCTAAGCGGCATCTCAAAGCGCATGAAATGGCGAGTAAAATGCACTATTAAAGTTCTAGGATAAGGCAAACAGAGACCCGATTAGATCATTTTATATTACGGTTAATATAAGAATTCAGCGTAATTCTGTCACATTTGTTCAACTTACGTAGCTCCTATTTCAGATAGCGTACTGGGCTAGGCGGCAACTTAAAGCGCGTGGAATATCGAGTAAAATACACTATCAAACTTCTATGATAGGGCAATCAGAGACCCGATTAGATCATTTCATATTTTGGTTAATATTAGAATTCAGCGAAATTCTATCACATTTGTTCAATTTACGTCGCTCCTATTTCAGATAGCGTATTGGGCTAAGCGGCATCTCAAAGCGCATGAAATGGCGAGTAAAATGCACTATTATACTTCTAGTGTACGGCAATCAGAGACCCGATTAGATCATTTTATATTATGCTTAATTTAAGAATTCAGCAAAATTCTATCACATTTGTTCAATTTACGTAGTTCCTATTTCAGATAGCATACTGCGCTAGGCGGTATCTTAAAGCGCGCGGAGTGGAGAGTAAAATGCACTATTAAACTTCTATGATAGGGCAATCAGAGACCCGATTAGATCATTTTATATTTTGGTTAATATAAGAATTCAGCGAAATTCTATCACATTTGTTCAATTTACGTCGCTCCTATTTCAGATAGCTTATTGGGCTAAGCGGCATCTCAAAGCGCATGAAATGACGAGTGAAATGCACTATTAAACTTCTAGGGTAGGGCGAACAGAGACCAGATTAGATCATTTTACATTAAGGTTAATATAAGAATTCAGCGTAATTCTGTCACATTTGTTCAACTTACGTAGCTCCAATTTCAGATAGCGTACTGGGCTAGGCGGCATCTTAAAGCGCGTAGAATGGCGAGTAAAATGCACTATTAAACTTCTATGATAGGGCAAACAGAGACCCGATTAGATCATTTCATATTTTGGTTAATATTAGAATTCAGCGAAATTCTATCACATTTGTTCAATTTACGTCGCTCCTATTTCAGATAGCGTATTGGGCTAAGCGGCATCTCAAAGCGCATGAAATGGCGAGTAAAGTGCACTACTAAACTTCTAGGATAAGGCAAACAGAGATCCGATTAGATCATTTTATATTACGGTTAATATAAGAATTCAGCGTAATTCTGTCACATTTGTTCAATTTACGTTGCTCCTATTTCAAATAGCGTACTCGGATAGGCGGCATCTTAAAGCGCGTGGAATGGCGAGTAAAATGCACTATTAAACTTGTAGAGTAGGGCGAACAGAGACCCGATTAGATCATTTTATATTAAGGTTAATATAAGAATTCAGCGTAATTCTGTCACATTTGTTCAACTTACGTAGCTCCTATTTCAGATAGCGTACTGGGCTAGGCGGCATCTTAAAGCGCGTGGAATGGCGAGTAAAATGCACTATCAAACTTCTATGATAGGCCAATCAGAGACCCGATTAGATCATTTTGTATTTTGGTTAATATAAGAATTCAGCGAAATTCTATCACATTTGTTCAATTTACGTCGCTCCTATTTCAGATAGCGTATTGTGCTAAGCGGCATCTCAAGGCGCATGGATTGACGAGTGAAATGCTCTATTAAACTTCTGGGGTAGGGCGAACAGAAACCCGAATAGATCATTTTATATTACGGTTAATATAAGAATTCAGCGAAATTCTCTCACATTTGTTCAATTTACGTCGCTGATATTTCAGATAGCGTATTGGGCTAAGCGGCATCTCAATGCGCATGAAATGGTGAGTAAAATGCACTATTAAACTTCTAGGATTAGGCAAACAGAGACCCGATTAGATCATTTTATATTTTGGTTAATATAAGAATTCAGCGAAATTCTATCACATTTGTTCAATTTACGTCGCTCATATTTCAGATAGCGTATTGGGCTAAGCGGCATCTCAAAGCCCATGAAATGGCGATTAAAATGCACTATTAAACTTCTAGGGTAAGGCAAACAGATACCCGATTAGATCATTTTATATTACGGTTAATATAAGAATTCAGCGAAATTCTATCACATTTGTTCAATTTACGTCGCTGATATTTCAGATAGCGTATTGGGCTAAGCGGCATCTCAAAGCGCATGAAATGGCGAATAAAATGCACTATTAAACTTCTAGGATAAGGCAAACAGAGACCCGACTAGATCATTTTATATTACGGTTAATATAAGAATGCCGCGTGATTCTATCACATTTGTTCAATTTACGTCGCTCCTATTTCAGATAGCGTATTGGGCTATGCGGCATCTCAAAGCGCATGAAATGGCGAGTAAAATGCACTATTAAAGTTCTAGGGTAGGGCAAATAGATACCCGATTAGATCATTTTATATTATGGTTAATTTAAGAATTGAGCGAAATTCTATCACATTTGTTCAACTTACGTCGCTCCTATTTCAGATAGCGTACTGGGATAGGCGGCATCTTAAAGCGCGTGGAATGCCGAGTAAAATCCACTATTAAACTTCTAGGCTAGGGCGAACAGAGACCAGATTAGATCATTTTACATTCTGGTTAATAAAATAATTCAGCGAAATTCTGTCACATTTGTTCAACTTTCGTCGCTCATATTTCAGATAGCGTATTGGGCTGAGCGGCATCTCAAAGCGCATGAAATGGCGAGTAAAATGCACTATAAAACTTCTATGAGAGTGCAAACAGAGACCCGATTAGATCATTTTATATTACGGTTAATATAAGAATTCAGCGTAATTCTATCACATTTGTTCAATTTACGTCGCTCCTATTTCAGATAGCGTATTGTGCTAAGCGGCATCTCAAAGCGCATGAAATGGCGAATGAAATGCACTATTAGACTTCTATGGTAGGGCGAACAGAAACCCGATTATATCATTTTATATTACGGTTAATATAAGAATTCAGCGTAATTCTATCACATTTGTTCAACTTACGTCGCTCCTATTTCAGGTAGCGTACTGGGCTAGGCGGCATTTTAAAGCGCGTGGAATGGCGAGTAGAATGCACTACTAAACTTCTATGATAGGGCAATCAGAGACCCGATTAGATCATTTTATATTTTGTTTAATATAAGATTTCAGGGAAATTCTATCACATTTGTTCAATTTACGTCACTCCTATTTCAGATAGCGTATTGGGCTAAGCGGCATCTCAAGGCGCATGAAATGGCGAATAAAATGCGCTATTAAACTTCTAGGCTAGGGCGAACAGAGACCCGATTAGATCATTTTACATTATGGTTCTTAAAAGAATTCAGCGAAATTCTATCACATTTGTTCAACGTACGTCGCTCCTATTGCAGATAGCGTATTGGGATAAGCGGCATCTCAAAGCGCATGAAATGGCGAGTAAAATGCACTATCAAACTTCTAGGGTAGGGCAAACAGAGACCCGATTAGATCATTTTATATTGTGGTTAATTTAAGAATTCAGCAAAATTCTATCACATTTGTTCAATTTACGTCGCTCCTATTTCAGATAGCGTATTGGGCTAAGCGGCATCTCAAAGCGCATGAAATGGCGAGTAAAATGCACTATCAAACTTCTAGGATAAGGCAAACATAGACCCGATTAGATCATTTTATATTTTGGTTAATATAAGAATTCAGCGAAATTCTATCACATTTGTTCAACTTACGTCGCTCCTATTTCAGATAGCGTATTGGGATAAGCGGCATCTCAAAGCGCATGAAATGGCGAGTAAGATGCACAATTAAACTACTAGGGTAGGGCAAATAGAGACCCGATTAGATCATTTTATATTGTGGTTAATTTAAGCATTCACCAAAATTCTATCACATTTGTTCAATTTACGTCGCTCCTATTTCAGATAGCGTATTGGGCTTAGCGGCACCGGAAAGCGCATGAAATGTCGAGTAAAATGCACTATCAAACTTCTAGGATAAGGCAAACAGAGACCCGATTAAATCATTTTATATTATAGTTAATTTAAGAATTCAGCGAAATTCTATCACATTTGTTCAATTTACGTCGCTCCTATTTCAGATAGCGTATTGGGACAAGCGGCATCTCAAAGCGCATGAAATGGCGAGTAAAATGCACTATTAAACTTCTAGGGTAGGGCGAACAGAGACCCGATTAGATCATTTTATATTTTGTTTAATATAAGATTTCAGGGAAATTCTATCACATTTGTTCAATTTACGTCGCTCCTATTTCAGATAGCGTATTGGGCTAAGCGGCATCTCAAGGCGCATGAAATGGCGAGTAAAATGCACTATTAAACTTCTAGGGTAGGGCAATCAGTGACCCGATTAGATCATTTTATATTATAGTTAATTTAAGAATTCAGCGAAGTTCTATCACATTTGTTCAATTTACGTCGCTCCTTTTTCAGATAGCGTATTGGGCTAAGCGGCATCTCAAAGCGCATGAAATGGCGAGTAAAATGCAATACTAAACTTCTAGGATAAGGCAAACAGAGACCCGATTAGATTATTTTATATTACGGTTAATATAAGATTTCAGCGTAATTCTATCACATTTGTTTAACTTACGTCGCTCCTAATTTAGATAGCGTACTGGGCTAGGCGGCATTTTAAAGCGCGTGGAATGGCGAGTAGAATGCACTACTAAACTTCTATGATAGGGCAATCAGAGACCCGATTAGATCATTTCATATTTTGTTTAATATAAGATTTCAGGGAAATTCTATCACATTTGTTCAATTTACGTCGCTCCTATTTCAGATAGCGTATTGGGCTAAGCGGCATCTCAAAGCGCATGAAATGGCGAGTAAAATGCAGTACTAAACTTCTAGGATAAGGCAAACAGAGACCCGATTAGATCATTTTATATTTTGGTTAATATAATAATTCAGCGAAATTCTATCACATTTGTTCAACTTACGTCGCTCCTATTTCAGATAGCGTATTGGGATAAGCGGCATCTCAAAGCGCATGAAATGGCGAGTAAGATGCACAATTAAACTACTAGGGTAGGGCAAACAGAGACCCGATTAGATCATTTTATATTGTGGTTAATTTAAGCATTCAGCAAAATTCTATCACATTTGTTCAATTTACGTCGCTCCTATTTCAGATAGCGTATTGGGCTAAGCGGCATCTGAAAGCGCATGAAATGTCGAGTAAAATGCACTATCAAACTTCTAGGATAAGGCAAACAGAGACCCGATTAAATCATTTTATATTATAGTTAATTTAAGAATTCAGCGAAATTCTATCACATTTGTTCAATTTACGTCGCTCCTATTTCAGATAGCGTATTGTGCTAAGCGGCATCTCAAAGCGCATGGATTGACGAGTGAAATGCTCCATTAAACTTCTGGGGTAGGGCGAACAGAAACCCGAATAGATCATTTTATATTACGGTTAATATAAGAATTCAGCGAAATTCTATCACATTTGTTCAATTTACGTCGCTTCTATTTCAGATAGCGTATTGGGCTAAGCGGCATCTCAATGCGCATGAAATGGCGAGTAACATGCACTATTACACTTCTAGGATAAGGCAAACAGAGACCGGATTAGATCATTTTATATTACGGTTAATATAAGAATTCAGCGTAATTCTATCACATTTGTTCAACTTACGTCGCTCCTCTTTCAGATAGCGTACTGGGCTAGGCGGCATCTTAAAGCGCGTGGAATGGCGAGTAAAATGCACTATTAAACTTCTATGATAGGGCTATGAGAGACCCGATTAGATCATTTTATATTTTGGTTAATATAAGAATTCAGCGAAATTCTATCACATTTGTTCAATTTACGTCGCTCATATTTCAGATAGCGTACTGGGCTAAGCGGCATCTCAAAGCGCATGAAATGGCGAGTAAAATGCACTATTAAACTTCTAGGATAAGGCAAACAGAGACCCGACTAGATCATTTTATATTACGGTTAATATAAGAATTCAGCGTAATTCTGTCACATTTGTTCAACATACGTAGCTCCTATTTCAGTTAGCGTACTGGGCTAGGCGGCAACTTAAAGCGCGTGGAATGTCGAGTAAAATACACTATCAAACTTCTATGATAGGGCAATCAGAGACCCGATTAGATCATTTTATATTTTGGTTAATATAAGAATTCAGCGAAATTCTATCACATTTGTTCAATTTACGTCGCTCCTATTTCAGATAGCGTATTGGGCTAAGCGGCATCTAATGGCGCATGAAATGGCGAGTATAATGCACTATTAAACTTCTAGGATAAGGCAAACAGAGACACGATTAGATCATTTTATGTTACGGTTAATATAAGAATTCAGCGTAATTCTATCACATTTGTTCAAGTTACGTCGCTCCTATTTCTGATAGCGTACTGGGCTAGGCGGCATCTTAAAGCGCGTGGAATGGCGGGTAAAATGCACTATTAAACTTCAATGATAGGGCAATCAGAGACCCGATTAGATCATTTTATGTTTTGGTTAATATAAGAATTCAGCGAAATTCTATCACATTTGTTCAATTTACGTCGCTCCTATTTCAGATAGTGTATTGGGGTAAGCTGCATCTCAAAGCGCAAGACATGGCGAGTAAAATGCACTACTAAACTTCTAGGGTAGGGCAAACGAAGACCCGATTAAATCATTTTATATTATGGTTAATTTAAGAATTCAGCGAAATTCTATCACATTTGTTCAATTTACGTGGCTCCTATTACAGATAGCTTATTGTGCTTAGCGGCATCTCAAAGCGCATGAAGTGACGAGTGAAATGCACTATTAAACTTCTAGGGTAGAGCAAACAGAGACCCGATTAGATCATTTTATATTATGGTTAATTTAAGAATTCAGCAAAATTCTATCACATTTGTTCAATTTACGTCGCTCCTATTACAGACAGCCTATTGGGCTTAGCGGCATCTCAAAGCGCATGAAATGACGAGTGAAATGCAATATTAAACTTCTAGGGTTGGTCGAAGAAAGACCCAATTAGATCATTTTACATTAAGGTTAATATAAGAATTCAGGGAAATTCTATCACATTTGTTCAATTTACGTCGCTCCTATTTCAGATAGCGTATTGGGCTAAGCGGCATCTCAAAGCGCATGAAATGGCGAATAAAATGAGCTATTAAACTTCTAGGCTTGGGCGAACAGAGACCCGATTAGATCATTTTACATTATGGTTAATAAAAGAATTCAGCGAAATTCTATCACATTTGTTCAACTTACGTCGCTCCTATTGCAGATAGCGTATTGGGCTAAGTGGCATCTCAAAGCGCATGAAATGGCGAGTAAAATGCACTGTTAAACTTCTATGATAGGGCAATCAGAGACCCGATTAGATCATTTTATATTTTGTTTAATAAAAGAAATCAGCGAAATTCTATCACATTTGTTCAACTTACGTCGCTGATATTTCAGATAGCGTATTGGGCTATGCGGCATCGCAAAGCGCAAGAAATTGGCGAGTAAAATGCACTCTTAAACTTCTATGATAGGGCAATCGGAGACCCGATTAGATCATTTTACATTTTGTTTAATATAAGATTGCAGGGACATTCTATCACATTTGATTAATTTACGTCGCTGCTATTTCAGATAGCGTATTGGGCTAAGCGGCATCTCAAAGCGCATGAAATGGCGAATAAAATGCACTATTAAACTTCTAGGCGAGGGCGAACAGAGACCGATTATATCATTTTACATTTTGCTTAATAAAAGAATTCAGCGAAATTCTATCACATTTGCTCAATTTACGTCGCTCCTATTACAGATAGCTTATTGTGCTTAGCGGCATCTCAAAGCGCACGAAGTGACGAGTGAAATACACTATTAAACTTCTGGGGTAGAGCAAACAGAGACCCGATTAGATCATTTTATATTATGGTTAATTTAGGAATTCAGCAAAATTCTATCACATTTGTTCAATTTACGTCGCTCCTATTTCAGATAGCGTATTGGGGTAAGCTGCATCTCAAAGCGCAAGACATGGCGAGTAAAATGCACTATTAAACTTCTAGGGTAGGGCAATCAGAGACCCGATTAGATCATTTTGTATTTTGGTTAATATAAGAATTCAGCGAAATTCTATTACATTTGTTTAATTTACGTCGCTCCTATTTCAGATAGCGTATTGGGCTAAGCGGCATCTCAAAGCGCATGAAATGGCGAGTAAAATGCACTATTATACTTCTAGTGTCGGGCAATCAGAGACCCGATTAGATCATTTTATATTATGCTTAATTTAAGAATTCAGCAAAATTCTATCACATTTGTTCAATTTACGTAGTTCCTATTTCAGATAGCATACTGGGCTAGGCGGTATCTTAAAGCGCGCGGAGTGGAGAGTAAAATGCACTATTAAACTTCTATGATAGGGCAATCAGAGACCCGATTAGATCATTTTATATTTTGGTTAATATAAGAATTCAGCGAAATTCTATCACATTTGTTCAATTTACGTCGCTCCTATTTCAGATAGCTTATTGGGCTAAGCGGTATCTCAAAGCGCATGAAATGACGAGTGAAATGCACTATTAAACTTCTAGGTTAGGGCGAACAGAGACCCGATTAGATCATTTTACATTAAGGTTAATATAAGAATTCAGCGTAATTCTGTCACATTTGTTCAACTTACGTAGCTCCTATTTCAGATAGCGTACTGGGCTAGGCGGCATCATAAAGCGCGTAGAATGGCGAGTAAAATGCACTATTAAACTTCTATGATAGGGCAATCAGAGACCCGATTAGATCATTTTGTATTTTGGTTAATATAAGAATTCAGCGAAATTCTATCACATTTGTTCAATTTACGTCGCTCCTATTTCAGATAGCGTATTGGGCTAAGCGGCATCTCAAAGCGCATTGATTGACGAGTGAGATGCTCTATTAAACTTCTGGGGTAGGGCGAACAGAAACCCGAATAGATCATTTTATATTACGGTTAATATAAGAATTCAGCGAAATTCTATCACATTTGTTCAATTTACGTCGCTCCTATTTCAGATAGCGTATTGGGCTAAGCGGCATCTCAATGCGCATGAAATGGCGAGTAACATGCACTATTAAACTTCTAGGATAAGGCAAACAGAGACCCGATTAGAACATTTTATATTACGGTTAATATAAGAATTCAGCGTAATTCTATCACATTTGTTCAACATACGTCGCTCCTCTTTCAGATAGCGTACTGGGCTAGGCGGCATCTTAAAGCGCGTGGAATGGCGAGTAAAATGCACTATCAAACTTCTATGATAGGGCAATCAGAGACCCGATTAGATCATTTTGTATTTTGGTTAATATAAGAATTCAGCGAAATTCTATCACATTTGTTCAATTTACGTCGCTCCTATTTCAGATAGCGTATTGGGCTAAGCGGCATCTCAAAGCGCATGAAATGGCGAGTAAAATGCACTATTAAACTTCAAGGGTAGGGCAAGCAGAGACCCGATTAGATCATTTTATATAATGGTTAAATTAAGAATTCAGAAAAATTCTATCACATTTGTTCAATTTACGTCGTTCCTATTTCAGATAGCGTATTGGGCTATGCGACATCTCAAAGCGCATGAAATGACGAGTAAAATGCACTATTAAACTTCTAGGGTAGGGCAAACAGAGACCCGATTAGATCATGTTATATTACGGTTAATATAAGAATTTAGCGTAATTCTATCACATTTGTTCAACTTACGTCGCTCCTATTTCAGATAGCGTACTGGGCTAGGCGGCATCTTAAAGCGCGTGGAATGGCGAGCAAAATGCACTATTAAACTTCTATGATAGGGTTATGAGAGACCCGATTAGATCATTTTATATTTTGGTTAATATAAGAATTCAGCGAAATTCTATCACATTTGCTCAATTTACGTCGCTCATATTTCAGGTAGCGTACTGGGCTAAGCGGCATCTCAAAGCGCATGAAATGGCGAGTAAAATGCACTATTAAACTTCTAGGATAAGGCAAACAGAGACCCGATTAGATCATTTTATATTGCGGTTAATATAAGAATTCAGCGTAATTCTGTCACATTTGTTCAACTTACGTAGCTCCTATTTCAGATAGCGTACTGGGCTAGGCGGCAACTTAAAGCGCGTGGAATGTCGAGTAAAATGCACTATCAAACTTCTATGATAGGGCAATCAGAGACCCGATTAGATCATTTTATATTTTGGTTAATATAAGAATTCAGCGAAATTCTATCACATTTGTTCAATTTACGTCGCTCCTATTTCAGATAGCGTATTAGGCTAAGCGGCATCTCAAAGCGCATGAAATGGCGAGTAAAATGCACTATTAAACTTCAAGGGTAGGGCAAACAGAGACCCGATTAGATCATTTTATATTATGGTTAATTTAAGAATTCAGAAAAATTCTATCACATTTGTTCAATTTACGTCGTTCCTATTTCAGATAGCGTATTGGGCTATGCGACATCTCAAAGCGCATGAAATGACGAGTAAAATGCACTATTAAACTTCTAGGGTAGGGCAAACAGAGACCCGATTAGATCATTTTATATTACGGTTAATATAAGAATTCAGCGTAATTCTATCACATTTGTTCAACTTACATCGCTCCTATTTCAGATAGCGTAGTGGGCTAGGCGGCATCTCAAAGCGCGTGGAAGGGCGAGTAAAATGCACTACTAACCTTCTATGATAGGGCAATCAGAGACCCGATTACATCATTTTATATTTTGGATAATATAAGAATTCAGCGAAATTCTCTCACATTTATTCAATTTACGTCGCTGATATTTCAGATAGCGTATTGGGCTAAGCGGCATCTCAATGCGCATGAAATGGTGAGTAAAATGCACTATTAATCTTCTATGATAGGGCAATCAGAGACCCGATTAGATCATTTTATATTTTGGTTAATATAAGAATTCAGCGAAATTCTATCACATTTGTTCAATTTACGTCGCTCCTATTTCAGATAGCGTATTGGGCTAAACGGCATCTCAAAGCGCATGAAATGACGAGTGAAATGCACTATTAAACTTCTAGGGTTGGGCGAACAGAGACCAGATTAGATCATTTTATATTATGGTTAATTTAATCATTCAGCAAAATTCTATCACTTTTGTTCAATTTACGTCGTTCCTATTTCAGATAGCGTACTGGGCTAGGCGGCACCTTAAAGCGCGTGGAATGGCGAGTAAAATGCACTATTACGCTTCTATTATAGGGCAATAAGAGACCCGATTAGATCATTTTATATTTTGGTTAATATAAGAATTCAGCGAAATTCTATCATATTTATTCAATTTACGTCGCTCCTATTTCAGATAGCTTATTGAGCTAAGCGGCATCTCAAAGCGCATGAAATGAGGAGTGAAATGCACTATTAAACTTCTATGATAGGGCAACCAGAGACCCGATTAGATCATTTTATATTTTGGTTAATTTAATAATTCAGCAAAATTCTATCACATTTGTTCAATTTACGTCGTTCCTATTTCAGATAGCGTATTGGGCTAAGCGGCATCTTCAAGGGTGTGGAAGGGCGAGTAAAATGCACGACTTAACATCTATGATAGGGCAATCAGAGACCCGATTAGATCATTTTATATTTTGTTTAATACAAGATTTCAGGGAAATTCTATCACATTTGTTCAATTTACGTCGCTCCTATTTCAGATAGCGTACTGGGCTAGGCGGCATCTTCAGGGGCGTGGAAGGGCGAGTAAAATGCACGACCAAGCATCTATGATAGGGCAATCAGAGGCCCGATTAGATCATTTTATATTTTGTTTAATATAAGATTTCAGGGAAATTCTATCACATTTGTTCAATTTACGTCGCTCCTATTTCAGATAGCGTATTGGGCTAAGCGGCATCTCAAAGCGCATGGAATGGCGAGTAAAATGCACTATTAAACTTCTAGGGTAGGGCAAACAGAGACCCGATTAGATCATTTTGTATTATGGTTAATTTAAGAATTCAGCGAAATTCTATCACATTTGTTCAATTTACGTCGCTCCTATTTAAGATAGCGTACTGGGCTAAGCGGCATCTCAAAGTGCATGAAATGTCGAGTAAAATGCACTATTATACTTCTAGGGTACGGCAAACAGAGACCCGATTAGATCATTTTGTATTATGGTTAATTTAAGAATTCAGCAAAATTCTATCACATTTGTTCAATTTACGTCGCTCCTATTTCAGATAGCGTACTGAGCTAGGCGGCATCTTAAAGCGTGCGGAATGGCGAGTAAAATGCACTATGAAACTTCTATGATAGGGCAATAAGAGACCCGATTAGATCATTTTATATTTTGGTTAATATAAGGATTCAACGAAATTCTATCACATTTGTTCAATTTACGTCGCTCCTATTTCAGATAGCGTACTGGGCTAGGCGTCAGCATAAAGCGCGTGGAATGGCGAGTAAAATGCACTATTAAACTTCTATGATAGGGCAATCAGAGACCCGATTAGATCATTTTATATTTTGGTTAATATAAGAATTCAGCGAAATTCTATCACATTTGTTCAATTTATATCGCTCCTATTTCAGATAGCGTATTGGGCTAAGCGGCATCTCAAAGCGCATGAAATGAGGAGTAAAATGCACTATTAAAGTTCTAGGGTAGGGCAAACAGGAACCCGACTAGATCATTTTATATTATGGTTAATTTAAGAATTCAGCGAAATACTATCACATTCGTACAATTTACGTCGCTCCTATTTGAGATAGCGTATTGGTAAAAGCGGCATCTCAAAGCGGATGAAATGAGGAGTAAAATGCACTATTAAACTTCTAGGGTAGGACAAGCAGTGACCCGATTAGATCATTTTACATTAAGGTTAATATAAGAATTCAGGGAAATTCTATCACATTTGTTCAATTTACGTCGCCCCTATTTCAGATAGCGTATTGGGCTAAGCGGCATCTCAAAGCGCATGAAATGGCGAGCAAAATGCACTATTAAACTTCTAGGGTAGGGCAAACAGGGACCCGATTAGATCATTTTGTATTATGGTTAATTTAAGAATTCAGCGAAATTCTATCACATTTGTTCAATTTACGTCGCTCCTATTTAAGATAGCGTACTGGGCTAAGCGGCATCTCAAAGTGCATGAAATGTCGAGTAAAATGCACTATTATACATCTAGGGTACGGCAAACAGAGACCCGATTAGATCATTTTGTATTATGGTTAATTTAAGAATTCAGCAAAATTCTATCACATTTGTTCAATTTACGTCGCTCCTATTTCAGATAGCGTACTGAGCTAGGCGGCATCTTAAAGCGTGCGGAATGGCGAGTAAAATGCACTATGAAACTTCTATGATAGGGCAATAAGAGACGCGATTAGATCATTTTATATTTTGGTTAATATAAGGATTCAACGAAATTCTATCACATTTGTTCAATTTACGTCGCTCCTATTTCAGATAGCGTACTGGGCTAGGCGTCAGCATAAAGCGCGTGGAATGGCGAGTAAAATGCACTATTAAACTTCTATGATAGGGCAATCAGAGACCCGATTAGATCATTTTATATTTTGGTTAATATAAGAATTCAGCGAAATTCTATCACATTTGTTCAATTTACGTCGCTCCTATTTCAGATAGCTTATTGGGCTAAGCGGCATCTCAAAGCGCATGAAATGACGAGTGAAATGCACTATTAAACTTCTAGGGTAGGGCGAACAGAGACCAGATTAGATCATTTTACATTAAGGTTAATATAAGAATTCAGCGTAATTCTGTCACATTTGTTCAACTTACGTAGCTCCAATTTCAGATAGCGTACTGGGCTAGGCGGCATCTTAAAGCGCGTAGAATGGCGAGTAAAATGCACTATTAAACTTCTATGATAGGGCAAACAGAGACCCGATTAGATCATTTCATATTTTGGTTAATATTAGAATTCAGCGAAATTCTATCACATTTGTTCAATTTACGTCGCTCCTATTTCAGATAGCGTATTGGGCTAAGCGGCATCTCAAAGCGCATGAAATGGCGAGTAAAGTGCACTACTAAACTTCTAGGATAAGGCAAACAGAGATCCGATTAGATCATTTTATATTACGGTTAATATAAGAATTCAGCATAATTCTGTCACATTTGTTCAATTTACGTTGCTCCTATTTCAAATAGCGTACTCGGATAGGCGGCATCTTAAAGCGCGTGGAATGGCGAGTAAAATGCACTATTAAACTTCTAGAGTAGGGCGAACAGAGACCCGATTAGATCATTTTATATTAAGGTTAATATAAGAATTCAGCGTAATTCTGTCACATTCGTTCAACTTACGTAGCTCCTATTTCAGATAGCGTACTGGGCTAGGCGGCATCTTAAAGCGCGTGGAATGGCGAGTAAAATGCACTATCAAACTTCTATGATAGGGCAATCAGAGACCCGATTAGATCATTTTGTATTTTGGTTAATATAAGAATTCAGCGAAATTCTATCACATTTGTTCAATTTACGTCGCTCCTATTTCAGATAGCGTATTGTGCTAAGCGGCATCTCAAAGCGCATGGATTGACGAATGAAATGCTCTATTAAACTTCTGGGGTAGGGCGAACAGAAACCCGAATAGATCATTTTATATTACGGTTAATATAAGAATTCAGCGAAATTCTATCACATTTGTTCAATTTACGTCGCTCCTATTTCAGATAGCGTATTGGGCTAAGCGGCATCTCAATGCGCATGAAATGGCGAGTAACATGCACTATTACACTTCTAGGATAAGGCAAACAGAGACCCGATTAGATCATTTTATATTGCGGTTAATATAAGAATTCAGCGTAATTCTGTCACATTTGTTCAACTTACGTAGCTCCTATTTCAGATAGCGTACTGGGCTAGGCGGCAACTTAAAGCGCGTGGAATGTCGAGTAAAATGCACTATCAAACTTCTATGATAGGGCAATCAGAGACCCGATTAGATCATTTTATATTTTGGTTAATATAAGAATTCAGCGAAATTCTATCACATTTGTTCAATTTACGTCGCTCCTATTTCAGATAGCGTATTAGGCTAAGCGGCATCTCAAAGCGCATGAAATGGCGAGTAAAATGCACTATTAAACTTCAAGGGTAGGGCAAACAGAGACCCGATTAGATCATTTTATATTATGGTTAATTTAAGAATTCAGAAAAATTCTATCACATTTGTTCAATTTACGTCGTTCCTATTTCAGATAGCGTATTGGGCTATGCGACATCTCAAAGCGCATGAAATGACGAGTAAAATGCACTATTAAACTTCTAGGGTAGGGCAAACAGAGACCCGATTAGATCATTTTATATTACGGTTAATATAAGAATTCAGCGTAATTCTATCACATTTGTTCAACTTACATCGCTCCTATTTCAGATAGCGTAGTGGGCTAGGCGGCATCTCAAAGCGCGTGGAAGGGCGAGTAAAATGCACTACTAACCTTCTATGATAGGGCAATCAGAGACCCGATTACATCATTTTATATTTTGGATAATATAAGAATTCAGCGAAATTCTCTCACATTTATTCAATTTACGTCGCTGATATTTCAGATAGCGTATTGGGCTAAGCGGCATCTCAATGCGCATGAAATGGTGAGTAAAATGCACTATTAAACTTCTAGGATAAGGCAAACAGAGACCCGATTAGATCATTTTATATTTTGGTTAATATAAGAATTCAGCGAAATTCTATCACATTTGTTCAATTTACGTCGCTCCTATTTCAGATAGCGTATTGGGCTAAGTGGCATCTCAAAGCGCATGAAATGGCGAGTAAAATGCACTATTAAACTTCTATGATAGGGCAATCAGAGACCCGATTAGATCATTTTATATTTTGTTTAATAAAAGAAATCAGCGAAATTCTATCACATTTGTTCTACTTACGTCGCTGATATTTCAGATAGCGTATTGTGCTATGCGGTATCGCAAAGCGCAAGAAATGGCGAGTAAAATGCACTCTTAAACTTCTATGATAGGGCAATCGGAGACCCGATTAGATCATTTTACATTTTGTTTAATATAAGATTTCAGGGACATTCTATCACATTTGTTTTATTTACGTCGCTGCTATTTCAGATAGCGTTTTGGGCTAAGCGGCATCTCAAAGCGCATGAAATGGCGAATAAAATGCACTATTAAACTTCTAGGCGAGGGCGAACAGAGACCCGATTAGATCATTTTACATTTTGCTTAATAAAAGAATTCAGCGAAATTCTATCACATTTGCTCAATTTACGTCGCTCCTATTACAGATAGCTTATTGTGCTTAGCGGCATCTCAAAGCGCATGAAGTGACGAGTGAAATGCACTATTAAACTTCTGGGGTAGAGCAAACAGAGACCCGATTAGATCATTTTATATTATGGTTAATTTAGGAATTCAGCAAAATTCTATCTCATTTGTTCAATTTACGTCGCTCCTATTTCAGATAGCGTACTGGGCTAGGCGGCATCCTAAAGCGCGCGGAATGGCGAGTAAAATGCACTATTAAACTTCTATGCTAGGGCAATCAGAGACCCGATTAGATAATTTTATATTATGGTTAATTTAGGAATTCAGCAAAATTCTATCACATTTGTTCAATTTACGTCGCTCCTATTTCAGATAGCGTACTGGGCTAGGCGGCATCCTAAAGCGCGCGGAATGGCGAGTAAAATGCACTATTAAACTTCTATGCTAGGGCAATCAGGCACTCGATTAGATCATTTTATATTTTGGTTAATATAAGAATTCCGCGAAATTTTATCACATTTGTTCAATTTACGTCGCTCCTATTTCAGATAGCGTATTGGGCTAAGTGGCATCTCAAAGCGCATGAAATGGCGAGTAAAATGCACTATTAAACTTCTATGATAGGGCAATCAGAGACCCGATTAGATCATTTTATATTTTGTTTAATAAAAGAAATCAGCGAAATTCTATCACATTTGTTCAACTTACGTCGCTGATATTTCAGATAGCGTATTGTGCTATGCGGTATCGCAAAGCGCAAGAAATGGCGAGTAAAATGCACTCTTAAACTTCTATGATAGGGCAATCGGAGACCCGATTAGATCGTTTTACATTTTGTTTAATATAAGATTTCAGGGAAATTCTATCACATTTGTTCAATTTACGTCGCTCCTATTTCAGATAGCGTACTGGGCTAGGCGGCATCTTAAAGCGCGTGGAATGGCGAGTAAAATGCACTATTAAACTTCTATGATAGGGCAATCAGAGACCCGATTAGATCATTTAATATTTTGGTTAATATAAGAATTCAGCGTAATGCTATCACATTTGTTCAATTTACGTCGCTCCTATTACAGACAGCTTATTGGGCTTAGCGGCATCTCAAAGCGCATGAAATGACGAGTAAAATGCACTATTAAACTTCTAGGGTAGGGCAAACAGAGACCCGATTAGATCATTTTATATTATGGTTAATTTAAGAATTCAGCAAAATTCTATCACATTTGTTCAATTTACGTCGTTCCTATTTCAGATAGCGTCCTGGGCTAAGCGGCATCTAATAGCGCATGAAATGGCGAGTATAATGCACTATTAAACTTCTAGGATAAGGCAAACAGAGACCCGATTAGATCATTTTATGTTATGGTTAATATAAGAATTCAGCGTAATTCTATCACATTTGTTCAAGTTACGTCGCTCCTATTTCAGATAGCGTACTGGGCTAGGCGGCATCTTAAAGCGCGTGGAATGGCGAGTAAAATGAACTACTAAACTTCTATGATAGGGCAATCAGGCACTCGATTAGATCATTTTATATTTTGTTTAATATAAGATTTCAGGGAAATTCTATCACATTTGTTCAATTTACGTCGCTCCTATTTCAGATAGCGTATTGGGCTAAGCGGCATCTCAAAGCGCATGAAATGGCGAGTAAAATGCACTATTAAACTTCTAGGGTAGGGCTAACAGAGACGCGATAAGATCATTTTACATTATGGTTAATAAAAGAATTCAGCGAAATTCTATCACATTTGTTCAATTTACGTCGCTCCTATTTCAGATAGCGTATTGGGCTAAGCGGCATCTCAAAGCGCATGAAATGACGAATAAAATGCACAATTAAGCTTCTACGCTATGGCGAACAGAGACCCGATTAGATCATTTTACGTTATGGTTAATAAAAGAATTCAGCGAAATTCTATCACATTTGATCAATTTACATCGCTCCTATTTCAGATAGCGTATTGGGCTAAGCGGCATCTTAAAGCGCATGAAATGACGAGTAAAATACACTATTAAACTTCTAGGGTAGGGCAAACAGAGACCCCATTAGATCATTTTATATTATGGTTAATTTAAGAATTCAGCGAAATTCTATCACATTTGCTCAATTTACGTCGCTCCTATTGCAGATAGCGTATTGGGCTAAGCGGCATCTCAAAGCGCATGAAATGGCGAATAAAATGCACTATTAAACTTCTAGGCGAGGGCGAACAGAGACCGATTAGAACATTTTACATTTTGCTTAATAAAAGAATTCAGCGAAATTCTATCACATTTGCTCAATTTACGTCGCTCCTATTACAGATAGCTTATTGTGCTTAGCGGCATCTCAAAGCGCATGAAGTGACGAGTGAAATGCACTATTAAACTTCTGGGGTAGAGCAAACAGAGACCCGATTAGATCATTTTATATTATGGTTAATTTAGGAATTCAGCAAAATTCTATCACATTTGTTCAATTTACGTCGCTCCTATTTCAGATAGCGTACTGGGCTAGGCGGCATCCTAAAGCGCGCGGAATGTCGAGTAAAATGCACTATTAAACTTCTATGCTAGGGCAATCAGAGACCTGATTAGATCATTTTATATTTTGTTTAATATAAGATTTCAGGGAAATTCTATCACATTTGTTCAATTTACGTCGCTCCTATTTCAGATAGCGTACTGGGCTAGGCGGCATCTTAAAGCGCGTGGAATGGCGAGTAAAATGCACTATTAAACTTCTATGATAGGGCAATCAGAGACCCGATTAGATCATTTAATATTTTGGTTAATATAAGAATTCAGCGTAATGCTATCACATTTGTTCAATTTACGTCGCTCCTATTACAGACAGCTTATTGGGCTTAGCGGCATCTCAAAGCGCATGAAATGACGAGTGAAATGCACTATTAAACTTCTAGGGTAGGGCAAACAGAGACCCGATTAGATCATTTTACATTAAGGTTAATATAAGAATTCAGCGAAATTCTATCACATTTGTTCAATTTACGTCGCTCCTATTTCAGATAGCGTATTGGGCTAAGCGGCATCTCAAAGCGCATGAAATAGCGAGTAAAATGCACTATTAAACTTCTAGGATAAGGCAAACAGCGACCCGATTAGATCATTTTATATTACGGTAAATATAAGAATTCAGCGTAATTCTGTCACATTTGTTCAACTTACGTAACTCCTATTTCAGATAGCGTATTGGGCTAAGCGGCATCTCAAAGCGCATGAAATGGCGAGTAAAATGCACTATTAAACTTCTAGGATAAGGCAAACAGAGACCCGATTAGATCATTTTATATTACGGTTAATATAAGAATTCAGCGTAATTCTGTCACATTTGTTCAACATACGTAGCTCCTATTTCAGTTAGCGTACTGGGCTAGGCGGCAACTTAAAGCGCGTGGAATGTCGAGTAAAATACACTATCAAACTTCTATGATAGGGCAATCAGAGACCCGATTAGATCATTTTATAATATGGTTAATATAAGAATTCAGTGAAATTCTATCACATTTGTTCAATTTACGTCGCTCCTATTTCAGATAGCGTATTGGGCTAAGCGGCATCTAATGGCGCATGAAATGGCGAGTATAATGCACTATTAAACTTCTAGGATAAGGCAAACAGAGACCCGATTAGATCATTTTATGTTACGGTTAATATAAGAATTCAGCGTAATTCTATCACATTTGTTCAAGTTACGTCGCTCCTATTTCTGATAGCGTACTGGGCTAGGCGGCATCTTAAAGCGCGTGGAATGGCGGGTAAAATGCACTATTAAACTTCAATGATAGGGCAATCAGAGACCCGATTAGATCATTTTATGTTTTGGTTAATATAAGAATTCAGCGAAATTCTATCACATTTGTTCAATTTACGTCGCTCCTATTTCAGATAGTGTATTGGGGTAAGCTGCATCTCAAAGCGCAAGACATGGCGAGTAAAATGCACTACTAAACTTCTAGGGTAGGGCAAACGAAGACCCGATTAAATCATTTTATATTATGGTTAATTTAAGAATTCAGCGAAATTCTATCACATTTGTTCAATTTACGTGGCTCCTATTACAGATAGCTTATTGTGCTTAGCGGCATCTCAAAGCGCATGAAGTGACGAGTGAAATGCACTATTAAACTTCTAGGGTAGAGCAAACAGAGACCCGATTAGATCATTTTATATTATGGTTAATTTAAGAATTCAGCGTAATTCTGTCACATTTGTTCAACTTACGTAGCTCCTATTTCAGATAGCGTACTGGGCTAGGCGGCATCTTAAAGCGCGTGGAATGGCGAGTAAAATGCACTATCAAACTTCTATGATAGGGCAATCAGAGACCCGATTAGATCATTTTGTATTTTGGTTAATATAAGAATTCAGCGAAATTCTATCACATTTGTTCAATTTACGTCGCTCCTATTTCAGATAGCGTATTGTGCTAAGCGGCATCTCAAAGCGCATGGATTGACGAGTGAAATGCTCCATTAAACTTCTGGGGTAGGGCGAACAGAAACCCGAATAGATCATTTTATATTACGGTTAATATAAGAATTCAGCGAAATTCTATCACATTTGTTCAATTTACGTCGCTTCTATTTCAGATAGCGTATTGGGCTAAGCGGCATCTCAATGCGCATGAAATGGCGAGTAACATGCACTATTACACTTCTAGGATAAGGCAAACAGAGACCGGATTAGATCATTTTATATTACGGTTAATATAAGAATTCAGCGTAATTCTATCACATTTGTTCAACTTACGTCGCTCCTCTTTCAGATAGCGTACTGGGCTAGGCGGCATCTTAAAGCGCGTGGAATGGCGACTAAAATGCACTATTAAACTTCTATGATAGGGCTATGAGAGACCCGATTAGATCATTTTATATTTTGGTTAATATAAGAATTCAGCGAAATTCTATCACATTTGTTCAATTTACGTCGCTCATATTTCAGATAGCGTACTGGGCTAAGCGGCATCTCAAAGCGCATGAAATGGCGAGTAAAATGCACTATTAAACTTCTAGGATAAGGCAAACAGACACCCGACTAGATCATTTTATATTACGGTTAATATAAGAATTCAGCGTAATTCTGTCACATTTGTTCAACATACGTAGCTCCTATTTCAGTTAGCGTACTGGGCTAGGCGGCAACTTAAAGCGCGTGGAATGTCGAGTAAAATACACTATCAAACTTCTATGATAAGGCAATCAGAGACCCGATTAGATCATTTTATATTTTGGTTAATATAAGAATTCAGCGAAATTCTATCACATTTGTTCAATTTACGTCGCTCCTATTTCAGATAGCGTATTGGGCTAAGCGGCATCTAATGGCGCATGAAATGGCGAGTATAATGCACTATTAAACTTCTAGGATAAGGCAAACAGAGACACGATTAGATCATTTTATGTTACGGTTAATATAAGAATTCAGCGTAATTCTATCACATTTGTTCAAGTTACGTCGCTCCTATTTCTGATAGCGTACTGGGCTAGGCGGCATCTTAAAGCGCGTGGAATGGCGGGTAAAATGCACTATTAAACTTCAATGATAGGGCAATCAGAGACCCGATTAGATCATTTTATGTTTTGGTTAATATAAGAATTCAGCGAAATTCTATCACATTTGTTCAATTTACGTCGCTCCTATTTCAGATAGTGTATTGGGGTAAGCTGCATCTCAAAGCGCAAGACATGGCGAGTAAAATGCACTACTAAACTTCTAGGGTAGGGCAAACGAAGACCCGATTAAATCATTTTATATGATGGTTAATTTAAGAATTCAGCGAAATTCTATCACATTTGTTCAATTTACGTCGCTCCTATTACAGACAGCTTATTGGGCTTAGCGGCATCTCAAAGCGCATGAAATGACGAGTGAAATGCACTATTAAACTTCTAGGGTTGGTCGAAGAAAGACCCAATTAGATCATTTTACATTAAGGTTAATATAAGAATTCAGGGAAATTCTATCACATTTGTTGAATTTACGTCGCTCCTATTTCAGATAGCGTATTGGGCTAAGCGGCATCTCAAAGCGCATGAAATGGCGAATAAAATGAGCTATTAAACTTCTAGGCTTGGGCGAACAGAGACTCGATTAGATCATTTTACATTATGGTTAATAAAAGAATTCAGCGAAATTCTATCACATTTGTTCAACTTACGTCGCTCCTATTGCAGATAGCGTATTGGGCTAAGTGGCATCTCAAAGCGCATGAAATGGCGAGTAAAATGCACTGTTAAACTTCTATGATAGGGCAATCAGAGACCCGATTAGATCATTTTATATTTTGTTTAATAAAAGAAATCAGCGAAATTCTATCACATTTGTTCAACTTACGTCGCTGATATTTCAGATAGCGTATTGGGCTATGCGGCATCGCAAAGCGCAAGAAATTGGCGAGTAAAATGCACTCTTAAACTTCTATGATAGGGCAATCGGAGACCCGATTAGATCATTTTACATTTTGTTTAATATAAGATTTCAGGGACATTCTATCACATTTGATTAATTTACGTCGCTGCTATTTCAGATAGCGTATTGGGCTAAGCGGCATCTCAAAGCGCATGAAATGGCGAATAAAATGCACTATTAAACTTCTAGGCGAGGGCGAACAGAGACCGATTATATCATTTTACATTTTGCTTAATAAAAGAATTCAGCGAAATTCTATCACATTTGCTCAATTTACGTCGCTCCTATTACAGATAGCTTATTGTGCTTAGCGGCATCTCAAAGCGCATGAAGTGACGAGTGAAATACACTATTAAACTTCTGGGGTAGAGCAAACAGAGACCCGATTAGATCATTTTATATTATGGTTAATTTAGGAATTCAGCAAAATTCTATCACATTTGTTCAATTTACGTCGCTCCTATTTCAGATAGCGTATTGGGGTAAGCTGCATCTCAAAGCGCAAGACATGGCGAGTAAAATGCACTATTAAACTTCTAGGGTAGGGCAATCAGAGACCCGATTAGATCATTTTGTATTTTGGTTAATATAAGAATTCAGCGAAATTCTATTACATTTGTTTAATTTACGTCGCTCCTATTTCAGATAGCGTATTGGGCTAAGCGGCATCTCAAAGCGCATAAAATGGCGAGTAAAATGCACTATTATACTTCTAGTGTCGGGCAATCAGAGACCCGATTAGATCATTTTATATTATGCTTAATTTAAGAATTCAGCAAAATTCTATCACATTTGTTCAATTTACGTAGTTCCTATTTCAGATAGCATACTGGGCTAGGCGGTATCTTAAAGCGCGCGGAGTGGAGAGTAAAATGCACTATTAAACTTCTATGATAGGGCAATCAGAGACCCGATTAGATCATTTTATATTTTGGTTAATATAAGAATTCAGCGAAATTCTATCACATTTGTTCAATTTACGTCGCTCCTATTTCAGATAGCTTATTGGGCTAAGCGGTATCTCAAAGCGCATGAAATGACGAGTGAAATGCACTATTAAACTTCTAGGGTAGGGCGAACAGAGACCAGATTAGATCATTTTACATTAAGGTTAATATAAGAATTCAGCGTAATTCTGTCACATTTGTTCAACTTACGTAGCTCCTATTTCAGATAGCGTACTGGGCTAGGCGGCATCATAAAGCGCGTAGAATGGCGAGTAAAATGCACTATTAAACTTCTATGATAGGGCAATCAGAGACCCGATTAGATCATTTTGTATTTTGGTTAATATAAGAATTCAGCGAAATTCTATCACATTTGTTCAATTTACGTCGCTCCTATTTCAGATAGCGTATTGGGCTAAGCGGCATCTCAAAGCGCATTGATTGACGAGTGAGATGCTCTATTAAACTTCTGGGGTAGGGCGAACAGAAACCCGAATAGATCATTTTATATTACGGTTAATATAAGAATTCAGCGAAATTCTATCACATTTGTTCAATTTACGTCGCTCCTATTTCAGATAGCGTATTGGGCTAAGCGGCATCTCAATGCGCATGAAATGGCGAGTAACATGCACTATTAAACTTCTAGGATAAGGCAAACAGAGACCCGATTAGAACATTTTATATTACGGTTAATATAAGAATTCAGCGTAATTCTATCACATTTGTTCAACATACGTCGCTCCTCTTTCAGATAGCGTACTGGGCTAGGCGGCATCTTAAAGCGCGTGGAATGGCGAGTAAAATGCACTATTAAACTTCTATGCTAGGGCAATCAGAGACCTGATTAGATCATTTTATATTTTGTTTAATATAAGATTTCAGGGAAATTCTATCACATTTGTTCAATTTACGTCGCTCCTATTTCAGATAGCGTACTGGGCTAGGCGGCATCTTAAAGCGCGTGGAAAGGCGAGTAAAATGCACTATTAAACTTCTATGATAGGGCAATCAGAGACCCGATTAGATCATTTAATATTTTGGTTAATATAAGAATTCAGCGTAATGCTATCACATTTGTTCAATTTACGTCGCTCCTATTACAGACAGCTTATTGGGCTTAGCGGCATCTCAAAGCGCATGAAATGACGAGTGAAATGCACTATTAAACTTCTAGGGTAGGGCAAACAGAGACCCGATTAGATCATTTTACATTGAGGTTAATATAAGAATTCAGCGAAATTCTATCACATTTGTTCAATTTACGTCGCTCCTATTTCAGATAGCGTATTGGGCTAAGCGGCATCTCAAAGCGCATGAAATAGCGAGTAAAATGCACTATTAAACTTCTAGGATAAGGCAAACAGCGACCCGATTAGATCATTTTATATTACGGTAAATATAAGAATTCAGCGTAATTCTGTCACATTTGTTCAACTTACGTAACTCCTATTTCAGATAGCGTATTGGGCTAAGCGGCATCTCAAAGCGCATGAAATGGCGAGTAAAATGCACTATTAAACTTCTAGGATAAGGCAAACAGAGACCCGATTAGATCATTTTATATTACGGTTAATATAAGAATTCAGCGTAATTCTGTCACATTTGTTCAACATACGTAGCTCCTATTTCAGTTAGCGTACTGGGCTAGGCGGCAACTTAAAGCGCGTGGAATGTCGAGTAAAATACACTATCAAACTTCTATGATAGGGCAATCAGAGACCCGATTAGATCATTTTATATTTTGGTTAATATAAGAATTCAGCGAAATTCTATCACATTTGTTCAATTTACGTCGCTCCTATTTCAGATAGCGTATTGGGCTAAGCGGCATCTAATGGCGCATGAAATGGCGAGTATAATGCACTATTAAACTTCTAGGATAAGGCAAACAGAGACCCGATTAGATCATTTTATGTTACGGTTAATATAAGAATTCAGCGTAATTCTATCACATTTGTTCAAGTTACGTCGCTCCTATTTCTGATAGCGTACTGGGCTAGGCGGCATCTTAAAGCGCGTGGAATGGCGGGTAAAATGCACTATTAAACTTCAATGATAGGGCAATCAGAGACCCGATTAGATCATTTTATGTTTTGGTTAATATAAGAATTCAGCGAAATTCTATCACATTTGTTCAATTTACGTCGCTCCTATTTCAGATAGTGTATTGGGGTAAGCTGCATCTCAAAGCGCAAGACATGGCGAGTAAAATGCACTACTAAACTTCTAGGGTAGGGCAAACGAAGACCCGATTAAATCATTTTATATTATGGTTAATTTAAGAATTCAGCGAAATTCTATCACATTTGTTCAATTTACGTGGCTCCTATTACAGATAGCTTATTGTGCTTAGCGGCATCTCAAAGCGCATGAAGTGACGAGTGAAATGCACTATTAAACTTCTAGGGTAGGGCAAACAGAGACCCGATTAGATCATTTTATATTATGGTTAATTTAAGAATTCAGCGTAATTCTGTCACATTTGTTCAACTTACGTAGCTCCTATTTCAGATAGCGTACTGGGCTAGGCGGCATCTTAAAGCGCGTGGAATGGCGAGTAAAATGCACTATCAAACTTCTATGATAGGGCAATCAGAGACCCGATTAGATCATTTTGTATTTTGGTTAATATAAGAATTCAGCGAAATTCTATCACATTTGTTCAATTTACGTCGCTCCTATTTCAGATAGCGTATTGTGCTAAGCGGCATCTCAAAGCGCATGGATTGACGAGTGAAATGCTCCATTAAACTTCTGGGGTAGGGCGAACAGAAACCCGAATAGATCATTTTATATTACGGTTAATATAAGAATTCAGCGAAATTCTATCACATTTGTTCAATTTACGTCGCTTCTATTTCAGATAGCGTATTGGGCTAAGCGGCATCTCAATGCGCATGAAATGGCGAGTAACATGCACTATTACACTTCTAGGATAAGGCAAACAGAGACCGGATTAGATCATTTTATATTACGGTTAATATAAGAATTCAGCGTAATTCTATCACATTTGTTCAACTTACGTCGCTCCTCTTTCAGATAGCGTACTGGGCTAGGCGGCATCTTAAAGCGCGTGGAATGGCGAGTAAAATGCACTATTAAACTTCTATGATAGGGCTATGAGGGACCCG